>SZWC01006273.1:56923-94386 GCA_023375785.1 Penium margaritaceum | reverse complement strand
CCGCAGCCGTACTACTCGCAGCAGTACTACCCTCAGCCGTCGGCACCTCCGCTTCCTTCGCCTGCTTAGTCACCCTACTACCTGGGCTCCGGCGCCGTCACTCCACATTCTGTCTACACTCTTGGGCCGTCATCCCGAGAGCGTCAGCTGGAGCAGTTCATCGCGCTCCAGCTTGGCCTCCCTCGCCCTCCTCCCCAGGGAAGTGCGAGTTGCGTCACTTCCTGCCCTCCGGCCCATCCCTGCATGACTGAGACTGAGCTCCGGTCGTGTCCCGTTTCCTCGTCTGTCTCGTCGTCTCCCGTGATCTCATCCACCCCACTCCTTGACGACATTACATGGCTTGACGATTGGCAGTCTCGTTTTGCTCCTCCGTCCACCGTGTTCGCGTCCCTTGCTTGCTGCCATGTGATCGTGACTGATCTGGCGACCCCTGTCCAGGACCCTGCTGAGACCTGGATCATCGACTCCGGGGCCACGCATCACATGACGGCCTCTCGCGAGGCCTTCAGTATGCTCGGTATCGTCGGCGATGTCTCTGGGGTCCGGACGGGCTCCGGACAGGTTTTGCCTGTCCGTGGGGTAGGCGTCGTTTGTTTCCGTGGTCCGGCCGGTGACGTCTTTTTGACTGATGTTCTCTTTGTCCCTGGTCTCGAACTCAGCCTCCTGTCCGTGACTGCCCTTGATCGCATGAGCATGCACGTTGTGCACTCACGTGGTGTCGGCACTCTGTCGTTGCGTCCGTCGGGTCTTGTCGTACTGCACGCCACCGCCTGTGGCAACTTGTGGCACGTTCCCCGCCTCTCTTCCTCCCCTCCTGTCTCCTCTCCGTCGGCTGGACCGGTCATGTGTTTGTTACCAACACGCTTTCTCCTCAGCACACCCGCCTCTTGCACCGCCGCCTTTGCCACGTCCACTCTACCGCAGTAGAGAGCATGCTCCGCACCCAGCCAGCCAAGGGCCTTGATCCGGAAACCTTCCCTCTCCCATGCCCCACTGAGTGCATTGACTGCGCTCAGGGGAAGATGCAGCGGTCCACGTACCCCCTCTCTTCCTCACGGGCGTCCGCCCCCCTTGAACTTGTCCACTCGGACGTCATGGGCCCTCTCCCCACCGAGTCCGTTGGTGAGCATGGCCGCTATGTCCTCACTCTGACGGACGACTACTCTCGCTACCGTTGGGTCTTCTGCCTTCAGCAGAAGAGCGATGTCGGCCGAACCATTCAGGATTGGCTTGTCCTCGCGGAGCGCGAGTGTGGCCGCCCCCTTCGTCGCTTTCGCTCCGATCGCGATGGCGAGTACCTGGGTGACGCCACGACCTTTCTCACCTCCCGTGGTATCTGCCATGAGACGTCTGCGCCCTACACACCCGCCCGAAACGGCGTCTCCGAGCGGTGGAACCGTACCATGGCCGACGCCTTCTGCACCATGCGAGTCGAGTCCGGTCTGTCCGATGACTTCTACTTTGAGGCCTACATGACCTGGGTCTGGAACCGGGTTCCCCACGGTCCCCTTCCCCTCCAGTCCACGCCCTATCAGCACTGGTGCGGTCGGCGTGCTGACCTCCGCCCGGCTCGCGTCTGGGGCTGCGTAGCCGTTGTGTGGCTGCCCGCCCCACAGCAGGGTGGCAAGCTCGCCCCCCGCGGACGCCCCTGCACCTTTCTCGACGTGTCTCGTTAGTCCAAGGCCTGGCGCTTCTGGGACCCATCCCGACACTACATCGTCGAGTCTCGCGATGCCCTCTTTTCCAAGGACCTGTTTCCCCACGACCTCATCCGCTCCGGCTCGTCCGTGTCCCTCCCGTCGCGTGGGGGAGTGGTGAGTCCGTCCTCCGTCCTGTCGCTTCCGGGTGACACATCACTCCGTCCCTCTGAGCCGGTAGCCCCGGTCGCGGCCGCTGGCCTCTCCGAGCCAACTGACCCAGTCGCGTCTACTGGCCCCTCCGAGCCGGCTGACCCAGTCGTGTCTACTGGCCCCTCCGGGCCGGCTGACCCAGTCGCGTCTATTGGCCCCTCTGGGCCGGCTGACCTTGTCGCGTCTACTGGCCCCTCCGGGCCGGCAGCCCCAGTCGCGTCCGCCGGCCCCTCCGGGCCGGCAACCCCAGTCGCGTCCGCTGGCCACTCCGGGTCGGCAGCCCCAGTCGCATCCGCTGGCCACTCCGAGCCAGCTGCCCTAGTGGCGTCTACTGGCCTCTCCAGGTCGGCAGCCCCAGTCGCGTCCGCTGGCCCATCTGGGTCTGTAGCCCCAGTCGCTTCCGATGGCCCCTCCGGGTCGACGGCTCTAGTCGCGTCCACTGGCCCCTCCGGGCCAGCAGCCCCAGTCGCATCCGCTCGCCCCTCCGGGCCAGCAGCCCCAGTCGCGTCCACTCACCCCTCTGGGTCGGCAGCCCCTGCTGTGTCCGCTGGCCCCTCTGGCCCAGCAGCGCCTGTGGCGTCTACTGGCTCCTTCGGACCAGTAGAACTGTCCGCCTCCGTCGGCCCGTCGAACTCAGCACCATCTTCTGCCCGACCGCGCTACACGTGTGGCCCAGGCGGCAGCCTCCGACCTCGGTCAACAGTGAGCGCGTAGACCGTTGCTCCCCGTTCCATGGCGCCTCGACCCCCTGTGGCTCCACGTGTCTCCTCCACTCCCACGGTCATGAGTGGGGACCCTGGCACAAAGGCTCTCGACCTGACCACTTCTGCCATTATCGCAGACCTTCACCCGGGCTCTGCACTGGGGTACGCCATGCTTCATCACGAGCATCAGCATGCTGTTGTGGCTGCACTCGCACGCATCCCACCTGGGGCTCGTGATGCACATGCCCTCTCAGTCCGGTCCACAGTGCGTCCAGAGGACCCTTGCACCCTACGTTAGGCTCGAGCCTCCCCTGAGGCCGCACATTGGGATGCTGCCTGTGCCGAGGAGCTCGCCGCTATCCAACAGCACCACGTGTATGACCTCGTTGACCTCCCTCCAGGTCGGAAGGCCATTGGTGCCAAGTGGGTCTTTCGGCGTAAGTGGAAGCATGACGGATCCATGGACAAGTACAAGGCCCGTCTCATAGCAAAGGGGTTTTCTCAGGTTCCTGGGATCGATTACGACCAGATCTTCGCCCCAGTTGGCCGGTTCTCCACTAGCCGGGCATTGTTCAGCCTGGTTGCCCAGTACGGGTGGGAGCTGCATCAGATGGACGTGAGCAACGCATTCCTCCATGGCTCACTGGAGGGTGAGGAGCTCTACATGACGCAGCCCCCAGGCTTCGACGACGGCACTGGGAGAGTTTGGCGGTTGCGGAAGGCCCTCTATGGCCT
The DNA here is from genome assembly GCA_023375785.1 of Penium margaritaceum. Lineage (NCBI taxonomy): Eukaryota > Viridiplantae > Streptophyta > Zygnematophyceae > Desmidiales > Peniaceae > Penium > Penium margaritaceum. Next base: position 91,097 of record SZWC01006273.1, on the reverse strand, counting down.
GAAGCAGTCGCCTCGGTGCTGGAACCAGGAGATCAGCAGTACGCTTCTCCGTGGCGGCCTCCAGCGTAGCACCGCTGACCCCGCACTGTTCATCAGCCCGCGAGGTTAGACCTTTGCCGCGATTCTGGTCTACGTCGACGATCTCCTCATTGCGTCGCCGGACGCGACAGCCATCCAGCACGTCAAGGACCTACTGCACGCCGCCTACCAGATGAAGGATCACGGGTCTGCTCGAGTCTTCCTGGGCATGGAGCTCGAGCATGATCGCTCTCAGGGCATCCTGCATGTCCACCAGGCTGCCTATGTGCAGACCCTGTCCTCTCGCTTCACCGAGGACTTGCCCCTCGTGCCCAGCGCATCCTCACCCATGTCACCCGATGGCCAGGTGAAGTTGAAGAGTCATGACCCAGCTGTTGTGGGGGAGCCAGTTGATGTGACCACGTATCTGCGGGTCATCGGGTCACTAATGCTCCTGGCGACGACGACGCGTCCAGACATCGCGTTTGCCGTTAACCTCCTGGCCCAGTTCTCTCAGGAGCCGTGTCACCTCCACTTTGAGGCCGCGATCCGAGTACTGCGCTATGTCGTCTCGACCCCTCGACGAGGCCTCATGGTCTGCCGTTAGCCGTCCGTCGTTGCAGTGGGTTACACCGACAGTGACTGGGCCGGCAGTCCAGACGGTAAGAGTCGCACTGGTTGGATCTTTCTGGTCGGGGGCACAGCTGTGTCCTGGCGCAGTGGCAAGCAGGGGTGCATTGCACGCGGCACTGCTAAGGCTGAGTAAGTGGCCCTTGGCTCAGGCGCGTGTGAGAGTGTGTGGTTGCGTCGTCTGTTGTCCGAGTTGCGTCAGTCTGTCGCATCCATCACCTTATATTGTGACAATGAGAGTGCCATGGCCATTGCAGACAATGAGGGTGTGCATCACACTCGCACAAAGCACACCAATGTTGAGTATCACTATGTGCGTTCGTTGTTGCACGACGGCAGCATCAACATCGTGTGGGTTGAGACAGCACGGTAGCTGGCTGACTTTATGACCAAGGCAGTGAAGCGGGACTCGTTTAAGAAGGCTGTGATTTCAATCGGCGTGCGTCCGTGACTTGCTCTCTTTGTCTCTGCCTGCACTTCTACGTGTCCTGGGGGAGTCCGTGTGTTGACCGTGTCTCTGCCCGCCCATGTGCACTACGCCCGTGAGTCATGGGGGAGTGTTGGTTTTTGCCCTCATTGTGCTCTGTTGTGTCCTCCCGGCTTGTGTACATCGGCGTGCAGATGACTGACGGCGAGACTCGACGCTGATGGAGTGTCGTCCGGTGGAGCGGACACACGCTGAGGTCGCCTCGCAGTTCGCTGGAGCCCCCTCTCTCCGGCGACGTGTTCAGCTCCATCGGCAGGCCTCCTCGGCGGTCGCGCTGCCGGCAGTCACTGCCACCGTAGTTGCTGTATGCATGCGTCCAGCGCGTACTGTCGTGCCTGCATCGTCATGCGCTGCTTAGGGTCCCAGTTGCATGTTGCATGGCCCTGTTTGGTAGCATAAACCATCATGGGCACTGCCTGGGTTCAGGCTGCCATAACTCCTCGCTACTATCTTTCTAGCAGATTCTAACCACACAGTTGCGTTCGCAGCGTCGGTATTATGGTATGGTCCAGTTTTCAGGCAAAACGGACGACGCCCGGGTTTTGGGCTGTCGGCCGTCTGGCAGGCCTCACCGAGAAAACATGCTAGCCTGAAATTAGCTCTTTTCTGATTGGCTGATGAACTGAGTAACAAGCTCTACAGAGCTAGGGGGGGGGGCTAGAACTTGGAGGGGTCTCCCATTGCTGTTCATTCTTCATTCCTAATCAGTTACTATCAGTTTTCAGCCGCTTTATGGCGCTAACTCTGGCGCGCGCGTTTCTGAGTAACAAACCCAGAGCTTCCAGACTTAGACTCTAGAGCAGCAGACTGAGGGGGCAGCTGACTTAAGCAACGAGCGTGGAAGCCCGCACGCTGCATCAACAACGCTGCTGCCCCAACCTGCTGCATAGTTTTTCCATTTGTACATTNGGGCTAGAACTTGGAGGGGTCTCCCATTGCTGTTCATTCTTCATTCCTAATCAGTTACTATCAGTTTTCAGCCGCTTTATGGCGCTAACTCTGGCGCGCGCGTTTCTGAGTAACAAACCCAGAGCTTCCAGACTTAGACTCTAGAGCAGCAGACTGAGGGGGCAGCTGACTTAAGCAACGAGCGTGGAAGCCCGCACGCTGCATCAACAACGCTGCTGCCCCAACCTGCTGCATAGTTTTTCCATTTGTACATTACATATGTTCTCGTCGATCGAGACCTGGGCTCATGGTTGACTGTTTCGGTGCCTCGGGAGACCTTTGTTGTGTGGTTTCATGTTCTGTGGCACGTGTATTCCCCGTCCGTACCTTTTGGCACGACGGGGATGACGAGGCCTAATGGGCTAGCCGCCAGACCCTAGTACATAAGCTCTAGGTAGGGCTCATTGTACTCTCTCCTCATTCTTAATACGTTTCAGACTTAGCCAGATTTGGCCTTTAGTGTCTGCCTCTCACACACAGAGCTCATGGCGGTTTTTGCATGGGCCTGCATGCCCTAATCAATTCTATCTTGGTATCAGAGCATAGGGGGGCGTGTGAGCAGCAGAAGCAGGAGAAGCATAACGGGCGGAACACAAAGAGAATGCGCCACCTGGCACCACGTTGGCAGAAGCGTGAGGGAGCGCTGAGTGACTACACGTGAATGGCACAAGGGCAGTGAGCATCGCACAACAGCGGTAGGGGCAACAACAGTTGCGGCTACATTGGCAGCATAAGTAGTTGTGCCGAGCAGCAGCAGTGGCCGAGGTAGCAACATTAGCGGCTGTGGCAAAAGCAGCAACAGTAGTAGAAAATGGGAATAGTAGCAGCAGCAACAGTAAGAGCAACTGACACAAAAACATCAGCAACAACAGCGGTGATAGTTACTAAGCAGAGTAACAACGATAGCAGCAGTTGCGACCGCAACAGTTGCACCCGCCGCCACAGTTGCTGCTGCCGAAGAAGTATTTCAACCCTCCTCCGAGGGCCCCCTCAGAGGGGTCCCGTCAAGCCCCCTCGGAGGGGCCCCATGGAGTCCCCATAGAGGGTCCCCCTCGGAGGGGCCCTGCTGACCTCTTCGGTCCCGTCGACCCCGTCGGCCCTGTCGGCCGACTGACGGAGGGCCGGGTTCAGAGGGGCGGACAGGACCCCTCCCCCCCTCCCCCCCCCGCCCCCCGTGGTTTGCCCTTGTCCCTAAGCCCCTCCTCGCCCGCTCTCTCAGCGAGCGAACGAGCCAGGTCAGCGCGATGGGGCGACCTGACCCCCTTTTGCTCTTTCTTTTTTATCCCCCTCCCAGCATCCAACTGCCCCCTCTTCTCCTGTGGCACTCGAGAAAAGGGGGAGTGGGTGCATATGAGAATGAGCGGTGAACCAAAAAAAACACACAAAGAAGGAGAAAAAAGGGAGGACCGTCGCACCCACAAGAAGGGGGCAGTCAAGGACCTCCCGAGGGAGGGGTCAAATCACCAAAGAGAAGAAAAAAAAAACTACAAATCACCGGTGGTGTTGGTGTGCAGGTTCAAGAGTGGTAGAAACAACAGCATTGGCCGGTCAACCGCACGTCTATCCGAACGTGTCGTGGCATTGTAGCTCTGTCGGTCAGGTCACGATTGCAGACCTCAGCACTACGACTCGTCACAATGTCGGTGTCCGACAGTATTGTAGTCTCCCGAGGCTTGGTGCTTTAACGTCGAGAGTAGGTGCTCTCCGTACTGCAGTTTTTAGGCGCTCAAGATGAGTTCGCCGACATGGTAGCAGTCGTCCTGTGCATTCGCCTCCTACTATTGTGGTGATGAATCTCACGGTTGGCGTCGATGCTAAACGCACCCTCGAGGCTTGCATCTGCCTTGGCTTCAGTCTCGTGAGAGTGCACGTTCTCCATAGGATGAGGATCTGCTAATGTTGGCGGGTCCACTCACCGGACCTCTGGCGGTCATGCTCGCCATGACCCACAGCCTGAAGCGGATGATGAAGGAGCTATATAACCTTGTCATCATCGAGCGTGTTGCTCCCATGAGTCCGTCAACGGCTTCCTTACCTTCCTCTCTATCTTTTTCTTCCGCATTGCCTCAGGATGCTTCCTCCTCTTCACCTCCCGATCCATCCCAAGCGGCTACCATTCTCTCCAGCCTTCATTCTGTTGCCACGCTCCCTCTGGATGATTCATCTTTCGGTGGTCAGTCTGGAGTGCGGCATCTTTGTCGCCGCACGACCCGTTGTGCTAGATAGATCTCAGACAGATTGTCCACTCCCAGGGCTACCGTTGCTCATCATGTCGAGGGGGTGAGTGTTTGTTGGGGACAGCCAGCCACATCGATATCGACAGGGTTAGGACCTTCACCTTTTAGCAGCATCGCAAAGCCACCTCATGCAGACGCGGATGCCACGATGTTGACACATGACGTGGAGTCAGATCCAGACATGGCGTTGATGGTGGAGACATGTGTGTCTTGCAGTAGACATCCACACCAAGGCAGGAGTCGGATGTTCTATGGTAGTAGATTGCATGAAGAGCGGTGCAGGCCCCGTGTCCCTTGGGAATGCCACTCGCGGCTCCGATCGGTGGTGGCCCAATGGTGGTAGAGGAGCCCTGTATTACTTGAGATGCCTCTAGCGGACTTCCGGGGGAGTTGGTACAGCAAGCTCACACCAACCCGGCAACGGTTGCACTGTAGGAGATATGCGTGTCATTGAGGTCGACTTCCTCGCCGGCGCACGACCTGTACATTCTATAGCAGCAGATTCTATCAAGAGTGGTGCAAGCCCCGCGTCCCTGGGCTGTGCCGCTCGTGGCTCCGACCGATGGTGGCCCGCTGGTGTCAAAGGGCCACGTACGACCCAGGATGCCTCTTGCGGACTTCCGGGGGATTTAGTGCACCAGGTTCACACTAGCCCGGCAGCGATTGTAGTGCAGGAGATGAGTGGATCGGCTGGTCTTTCAGACGTGGAGGCATTCTCAAGAGCAGCGTTACTGAGAGATGTCACTGGGATATGTGCTGCAGCAAACAGTGTAGACTCGACCTTGTCCTGGGAGCTACCCGAGGACCAGCTTCAGCATCAGGAGTCGCCCATGTTCCTAGAGTCTACGAGTTCCCCTACACACGAAGGAGCAGCGTCACACATTGTGCACTCGGGGGATAATCCTCACTTCATCATGGAGGGAGTGCTAGCGACCAGTCTTCCCGGCGAGACAATGCATGAGCGTCAGCTGCCCTTGCTCGTTGCCTGGACTGGCATTAGATCAATTGTCAAGCAAGAGTCTTGCATAGCTGTGTCTACTACGTCGGCAGCTGAGAAAGTACATTAGATCACACCACGTGGATGGAGTCACCTTGTCAGCAGCATATTAATTCTCCCCTCTTGTGCTCATTTGTTGGTGACCCTGCTGATCACATCGACGATGAGAGTGGCAGTACCTACACGGACGACATTTCCACATGCTCTACAGACTCTGACGACTATACCTTCTCCTTCTCTTTCGGCACACGATTGCTCATCCCTCCTTGTTGGATAGACACGAGTAATGGTTGGGATGCGACACCTTCAATTGTATCCAATCTTCGAGTATCTGAGCACGTTACGAGTTTGGTTCATTTCTAGGAGGATGCAGCAGCACCGGCTCCATCATCTTCAGTAGCAGAGACGCAGATGGCGATATTCTTGCAAATCTCGCAATCTGCATGTGCAGCATCTAGTGAGGCAAAGTTGGTCCTATGCAAGGCAGCCATGGCGGCTTGACTTACAGAAGCGTGCAGAGATGCTGCAGTAAGAGGTGATGGCGGCGCGCGAGCGACTGTCAAGGCATGGGAGCACCCCTACTATCGACATGAGCTTTCCACTATCAGGATCTCGCACACCGTCCTAGGGGATGATCTTGTACCAGCTCCTAGTTTGGCGTCTGATGGAGACACTACCACGGGAGAGGTGAGCATGCCTTTAGTTTCCGCCATCCTCATTCCCGACCACTCCATCATCGCTCCCCTTTCTACACCTTTTTCCGTCACGAATCTTCCTCCACCTGCCCCAGCAGCTCCATTTTCATCTTCGTCCACCTATGCGGGTCCGGCTAAGTGTGCCAGCTCTCCTCCCCTTGTGGCGGTGCACCCTTGTGCTTCAGGGCGCTCCATCCCGTCTCGGAGGCCAGCTCCGCCATTTCATCCACGGCTATGTGCTACTCGCCCGCTCCTTGCCCTCCGGCGTACCCTGATGCCCCACTATATAGCAAATAGAGTAGAGACTGAGGTTGGGACTTGTGGCGGTCTCACAAGCATTGGCATGCTCCGTGAGGTATAGAGACGACGACTATGGTGGCGGCCGGAGCTCCATCCTTCAGATGGCAGCATAATTGTACATGATAGAGGGAGTAGTTTTGTCACGGTGTTGTGACGACACGTTGCTTTCCCAGGAGAGGAGTTATCCATGTCAGCGCTTGTCGGAGTGAGAAGTTGTTTCTGGCATCAGTTTTGGCCAGTACGACATCAGCACCTCGACTCAACACTTTGGCGTCGAGTTCAATTGCCCAGGGGGAGTGTTGTGTGGAATTCGACCTGTTGCGACGTTACGAGAGTTGCATGACGATGGGTCTTTGCTCTGCCTCGAGTGTGCTCCAGAAGCAGGCGTGTGACTCATCTCACATGCTTGCGGATACCATCGTATGTGGATCATAGAACTCTGTTGGTTGAGACCCAAACACTTGGTAGGTTGTACAAGTGCCACAAGGAGACCCTCTTGCTTTATGACCTTTGGATGATGCTATTTGTTGTAGTATGTGTGTGCATGTATGAGACTCCTTGTACGGTCGAGACCCGAAAACTTGGTGGGTTGTACCAGTGTCATGAGGAGACCTTGTGCTCTTCATTGTGCTTCCGAGGACAGCGCGCTTGCCCTCTGTGCATGGAGGAGTCAGTGTATGTGTGTGGTTGATGTTTACTGTGGTTTCTCACGACCCATCATTCCATGTCTTGGCTCACTTGTTCTCACGTTGACGGCATGTCAGCCACGGGGAATCTTGGTTTGTGTGGCTTCCACCCGTTATGAGTGAAGGAGATGGATTACCCATACACCCCACGTTGGTGGTACAGGGTAGAGGAGAGCGTGACAACACGACGGGTCTCCAGAGTCTCCTGAGATTTCTCCAGCACCTACGACAGTGCTGGCGAAACGCGACCGATGTGTCGCGACAGCATGGTTGGTTTTTCTGGAGCTAGGAGACTTTTCTTGGTGGGTAGAGACCCGCGCGCCCAATGGATTGTACTGGTGCAACGAAGAGAACTGATGGTACTAGTGTCGCTTCCGAGACTCGGAAAACGTGTTGTGCTGATTGTGCATTAATTATGTGTGTTTCAGACATTGCTCGTTCAACCTCGACGGTTGAGACCCGGGCACTTCGTGGTTTGTGCCAGTGCCCCGGGAGACCCAACATCGATTGGTGATCAGACGTGTATAGCTTGCATGTGGCTGAGACCCTAACATCCGGTGACATGTGTCAACGTCTCGGGAGGCCTAAACTTGCCTAGCCTAGCTAGCTCGTAATGCATGTGTGTCAGTGTAGAGTCCGGATGTGTATGGGGTACATTGCATATATTCTCGTCGGTCGAGACCCGGTCACACGGTTGACTGTTCCGGTACCTCGGGGGACCTTTGTTGTGTGGTTTCATATTCTGTGACACGTGTATTCCCCGTGCGTGCCTTTTGGCGGAACATGGATGATGGGGCCTTGTGGACTAGCCGCCAGTCCCCAGTACATAAGTTCTCAGTAGGGCTCATTGTACTCTCTCCTTGCTCTTAGTGTGTTTCAGACTTAGCACGATTTGACCTTTACTGTGTGCCTCTCACACACAGAGCTCATGGCATTTTTTGCATGGGCCTGCATGCCCTAATTAGTTCCATCTGTTCTTGCACCCTAAGATGAGTGCACCGATGCAACGTCTCGAACTCAATGTAAGTTGGGACATTTGTTAGTTTCCTGCATGGTAGTGTGTGTGGGTGAAGTCAAGAGGTCACTTCCAAGGTTTCACATCACACACCAATATGAACACCATCTTGGGGTTTTCTTGTGTTAAAGCAAGAGGCATATGGTGCACAAAAGCACCATCAACGGGCCACCCCCTGGCTAAGCTGTATAAGAGCACCTAATGCATTGAAGAATGGTAATGAAGGCAAGAGATCTGCTATTTTTTGCGAGTCATTGAAGCTGTTTCACTCGATGATGGTATATGATGGTGTGATGCACTAGTTGGGGATGCCACATCATTTTTGGCCATATCCGTCAGGGCTAGGAAGTTAAGCTCCTCCCTTTTTGGATGTACACGAGGGAGAGAGGGAGAAGCATGGCCCTAAAAGCGACAAGGGTGCGCAGTTTGGTGAGAATCTATGAAGTTTTTGCGCAAATCCATGATCTCAAAAAGAGATGCGAGCAACAAGACAACGAGCTGTTGGGAGTCTATTGACAAGGGCAAGAGCAAGTGAGTAGCGCGATCGCAATCGCTTGAAGCCCTTGTCAGTGGCAGGATACAAACCACCCTGCAATTTGTCAGCTAGCTGCCAGACAATCATCTACCTCCAGAGTTGAACCCTATTACCCTTAGAACGCAGTACCATGTTAACAAGAAAAGCAAGGACTGCTCACAAATTAGCACACAATCAACTGTAAGCGTGCGACAGAGAGAAGAGAAGCACAATTGCTGCCAGTGCCTCTCTTCCAATTGCTAGGGGGTCGATATGCCACAGAATTCCTCTACGGCATAGTCGCATCTCCCCCAGAATAGAGCAGCTTGTGGCAAGGTCTCTCCTTGACCAGTCACATGAATCAGTGTGGTGAATGTGCAACGAGGCCAGAGGTCACTACGCGTTGCTGTCATGTACACCAACCCCCTCCCCCCCCTCACGGTTGTTGCTTAGAACACTACATTCATATAGCTGGTCGGCCTGGGTGGAGTCGTACGGAAGGGTGTAGTATGCCCACAATCCCCCACCCTGCGCCCAGATGCGGAAGCTGAGCTCCCAGGTCCGGAACTGCTCGACGGCCTGAAGCGGCGGGGGCAGCGTCACAAAGTCCTTTTGCTTGTGGCCTGTCTGCCGCTTGCGCTGAGTTTGCTGCTGCACCAAGTAATGCGTGGCAGCGGACACAGCAGGGCTGGCGTGCCCAGGAGAAATGAAAGGCGGCGGGGCACTGGTATGGGTCTGTGACGCCGACAACTGCAGTGCTGCAAGCTACTACGTCAAGGCGGCGAGCTGTTTCTGAATGGCGGCCAGGGGGTCGGAGGCGCCGGCGATGATGCCTATGCACTACTGCTGCTGCTGTTGCTACTGCTACTGTTGCTGCTGCTGCTACTACTACTACTGCTACTGTTACTGGTACTGCAGCTGCTGCAAGAAAGGGGGGCTGGGGGTCCCCCCAACAGAGGAGGACCCCTCCCCACTAGGGCTGCCAGTCATGGTGGGTTTTGTGGCCCGTTTTTTTCTCTTTGTGTGCTGCTGATGTTAGTAGTGACATAAGCCTATAACGGCTGAAGTCAGCAGCTGCTATCGCATTATCTGTAGGATTGCTGCTATAGAGTTGCTTCCCCCTCCCTTTTTTGTGTATTGATGACGTCAGCAGTGATGTCAGTAGTGACATGAGAAGATGACTACTGACGTCAGCAGTGGCCGTTGCTGGGGTCGCTGTTGTACGGTTGCAGCGGCTGCTGCTACTGCTGCTGTTGCTGTTGTTGCTGTTGTTGATGCTACTACTGCTGCTACTGCTACTGTTGCTGCTACTGTTGCTGGTGCTGCAACAACAACAGCTGCTACTGTGGTTGTTGTTGCAATAGCAACTAATGCTGTTGCTGCGTGCTGCTACGGTTGCTGTGGGTGCTGCAGAGGCTATGGCGGTTGCTACAACCGCGGCAAGGTGTTGGTGGGATGCGGGATTTTCTCCCTTTGCAGCCCGTCGCTCGCGGCGAGCAGCTGCAGCCGCTGTTGGTTGCTGCCGGCTGCTGCTCGCTGCTGCTACTGTTGCAGCCGGCTGCTACTACTGCTTGTTGCTATGACTTCTGCAGCCTGCTGCTACTACTATTCGCTACTACTCCTGCTGCTGCGAGCTGTTGCTGCTGGCCGCCGCTGCTGCTTGTTGTTGAGGGCTACTGTTATTGCCAGCTGCTGGTGTTGTGCGCAGTAGCTGTTGGCTGTTGTTGCCACTGCTCGCCGCTGCTGCCTACCGTTGCTGCTGCTCCAGGCTGCTACTATTGCTCACTGATGCCAGTCACTGCATCTGGGTGACGTTGTCGCGTGCGTCGTCGCCTACAGGTGTCCGACGTGATGTGCTGCTCACCTCCTCGCGTCACGCGTGGGTGTCAGTGCTGCTAGAAAAACCCAGCAGCATTTCCTTTGGCCCAGTGGTCGTGGGAAAAAATCTGACGCCGCCACCAGGCGGGTCAATTCTGCCGTAAAAGATCCGGCAGCATTTCCCCTGCACAAGCGCGTATGGGGGTCCGCAGGCATTGACAGGCACTTGTGCGTGCCAGTGTTAGCGCCACAAAGTAGCTCAAAACTGAAAGTGACTGATTAGGTTTGAAGAATAAACAACAATGGGAGACCCCTCCAAGCTCTAGCTCCCTCCTAGCTCTGTAGAGCTTGTTACTAAGCTAACCAGCCAATCAGAAAAAGGACCTAGACCTATTTTCTGGCAGGCAGGGTTTTCTCAGCGAGCCCTGCCAGACGCCCGACAGCCCAAAACACTGGCATCGTCCGTTTTGCCTGAAACGTGGACCATACCATAATACTGACGCTGCGAACGCAGTTGCATGGTTGGAAACAGCTGGAGAATAGCAGCAAAGGGTTATGGCTGCCCAAACCGAGGCACTGCCTACGATGGTCCATGATGCCAAACAGTGCCACGTAACATGAGGCATGGACCTTAGGCAGAGCATGACGCTGTACACATAGTGGAACAGTCAGATCCAACGTTGGACGCATGCAGACAACATCTACGGTAGCAGTGACCGTCGGCGGCCTGACCACCGAGGAGGGATGCCGATGCAGCTGAGCATGTCGTTGGAGGAATAAGGCTCCAGCGAATTGGGAGCATGCGTGCATTAGCTCCACCAGACAACACTCCAGCAGTGTCGAGTCTCGCCATCAATCATCTGCAAGCTGATGTACACAAGCCGGGAGGACACAAAAGAGAACAATGAGAGATGCGCAAAAACCAATGCATGCGTGCGTCAGCTCCACCGGACGACACTCCAGCAGCATCGAGTCTCGCAATCAGTCATCTGCACGCTGATGTAAACAAGCGGGGAGGACACAACAGAGCACAATTGGAAATGTCTTAGGGCGTGCAGGCCCATGAAAAAAACGAACATGAGCTCTATGTGTGAGTGCGATGCAAGATGGCAAGAATTTGGCTAAGTGTGGAACGTTGAATACATAAGAACAAGGAGAGAATACAAATGAGCCCCTTGCGGGCTTAAGTAGGGAGGTCGGCAGCTAGCCCCACCGGGCCTCGTCACCCCTGCTGAGCCCAAACAAGTCAGCAGGGAGAACACACTGCGTACACCATGATAACAACAACGGTGGTCTCCTCAATGCACCGGAACAGCTTTCCGAGTGCCCAGGTCTCGACCACCGAGAAAATAGGAGTAGTGCAAGAAAATCTCATAATGAGCGTCTAGACATCACACACGGCATTCCGAACAACATAAGCGCTAGTACAGCCACCGGGTCTCCTTGTCGCACCGATTCAGTACATCGGGTGCGCAGGTCTCAACCCACACAGAAAACTCTCCTAACTCCGGAGAAGCCAACAGGGCTACCGGAACGCATCGACCGTGTCTCGCCGGCGCAGTAGTAAGTGGTGGAGAAGTCTCGGAACATTCCGGAGGCTCGTCGTGTCGTCACGCTCTCCTCTATCATATACCGCCAATGTGGGTATATGGATAATGCATCGGCATCAGTCGTGACGGGTGGAAGCCACACAAACCAATAGTCGAGTCTCGCCATCAGTCATCTGCACGCTGATGTACACAAGACGGGGGGATACAACAGAGCACAATGAGAGATGCACAAAAACCAACACGATTTACCACATAATTCCGTTGTGGCATTGTTCCATCTCCCCTAGAATAGAGCAGCTGGTGGATGTTGTGATTTGTGACGTTCTTGTCGACGTGTACAGTTTACTGAGACCACTCAGGCGTGTCCATGCTCGTGCAGATTCCTGATGCGGACGTAGGTGGCACCAGGGCGTCGTCTGGTGGTGGGCTACCTGCTCGGAGCTGATCGACGGTCGCCCCAGAGTTCTGGATGCTGTCTGGGACCTTCTCCAGTTTTTCTACAGCTCGTAGGACTTAATCGGTGGAGTGGTCATGGTCCTGATTTGTATTTCTTTGCATTGTGTGTCCGCCATTTGTTGCCGGATGCATGCATGTGACCAGTCGTAGCGTCCGGCTTGAGATTCTGCACGTGTAGGTTCAGACGACATAGCGTTCTGGCTTGTCTACGCTGAGTTACGGCCAAAACCGTGGTTTTGGGTTGGTTTTAGGACAGACCTTGCACTCTCGCGTGAGACACCCACCGTGCGCCACGGCAGTTACGTATGCCATGGACCTGTCATTTGTCATTTCTCTCTACAAATGCTATTGAAGCATTCTGACACTTTGCCTTGTGACCCCTAGCCAGACCCTTGTCGTTGCGTGCACGACTTGTGACTGTCGTCACCGTCTGACAAGGCACTGATGCCTAGTCAGCGGCAATATCGCTAGGAAGCTTCCACGCATTTTTGCATGGTATCAAAGCAGCGAGACTCCTCTTGCTAGACTGCGCCGCAAAGACACAGCACCGGCGGCAGTAGTGAGAGTCACCGCCGCCGCCGTATCTTGGGACTTGTTGCAGCCATTTTTTCAACGACATCATCACTCAGTCCCCACCACCATATCGGGTGAGCTGTGCCATTTACTAGCTAATGCAATAGTTGCAGCAGCAGCACCACCACCACCGGGTGGCAGCAGCAGCCATGTCTGGCTGACAGCCTGTACAAAAAAAAAGGAGTAGCAGCTCGCAATAGCAGCTTGCGGAGGCCGCGAGCACTGACAGCGAGCAGCGGCGGCAGCAGCTCGTAGCAGCGGTAGCATCAGCAGCCGCGAGCAGCAACAGCAGCAGTAGCAGAAGCAACAGCAATGCAGCAAGCAGCATTGCAGCTGCTGCAAGGACCGCAGTGCAGCAGTAGCGAAGCAGCACCAGCGGAAGCAACAGTTGTATAGTAGCAGCATTGCAGCAGCGTAGCAGCAGCATTGCAGCAGCGCAGCACTACGCAAGCTTGCGTGGCACTGCGCTGGCTTGTGCAGCCCCTGCGGAGCCGCGAGCAGGGGGTGACGAGGTCACCCCCACCGGTCACGCAGAGTTCGCGTGACCGTCCAAAGAAGAAAAAAGCCGGCGGAAAAGTTTCTATCAAAAAAAGCTAGCATTTTTTCGCTAGCATAAGAAACGCTGACGTCATCATCGGCTTTGCTGAGATCACCAGATTTGGGGTCAAAACGTCAATTATTTTGAACATTTGAACTCCTCGAGAAACGCTGTCAGTTTCTCGTTCGGAGCATTTCTTACGTTTCGCCCCATACTGAGCGCTGACATGGCTTCGACTGGTGACAAAGACAAAGGACCGCCAGATCCTTCTTCCTCCTCCTCCGGGGTCATGAGCCCAAGCTCACAGGCCATTGCGGACCTGTGGAGTCAGCAGGATGAAATACGTCGCCTACAGCAACAGCAGACCAACGTCATGCGCACGCTCAGTGATCTTCTTCAGAGTCAGTCCACGGCCCCACAGTACACCTCTGGGGGAGTCGGTGGTGTCACACCTTCTGCACAGCAGTCAGCATCTACACGAAGGAGAGCGGCAGGACAGGACCCGCTACTTCTTGATCCTTTGGACGAAGACCCTGATATGCAAGGCATGGACGATGACACTCCCGAGAGGGACCAAGAGGGAGATTCGCATACTTCAGGAGCGTCTTCGCCATTTGCAGACGTGTTATGGTGTCCTGTTCCCGGCGATCCGATCTCCGCCTGAGACCTACCTCAGCGACTTTCCTCATCCCGATGTCTTCCCCATCCCTCTTTCCCATCTTGTGGTTGCTCTCCCTACGGAGCGACAACCTAAGGACTTCGAGACACCGCCCCCACGATATGTCAGCGAGGACGGCTTTGACTGCTGGGAGACCCTTTTTCAGGTCTGGGCCACTTCCGAGGGAGATTGGCCCTAGTACCACATTCAGTACCAGGTTACGCACCATGCTCAGGTGCTGACAGTGGCTTGGGCGATGCGCGGACTTCTTTACGCCATGCCTCGCGAGACTGTCGTGAATTTTCACCCCTTCCTTGGAGAGGCCGGCACAGGCGCGGGTGCTGACCCACGTCGGGGCTGGGAGCTGACATTGTCCCTGCTTGCTACAGAGACACACGCCACCCGCGCAGCTCACATCCATGCCTTCCATTCCCTTTGTCAGGGACCTGCCGAGCCCGCGTCCGCTTACTCGCGGCGCCCCATGGGCATGTACACGCGCCTTGGGACCGCAGGAGGGACACAGCTTTGGGCGCTTTGCACGCTCATGATCGGAGTCCGTCTTGAGCATGCCAACATCTTCATGAGGTACAGCGATGCGGCGCTCGAGCCTTTCTCCACCTCCCTTCAGCTTCTTCCTTGGGCGCATGAGCTTTTCCTCCGGGTGACATCCGCTCGTGAGGCAGCCGTTGCCCACCAAGAGAGTTCACTTGCTGCACTGGTCATCGCGTCACCACCGACGCCTCTCTTGTAATTCACTTCTCCATCCTCTGGCACGCCCTCCTCTTCCCCTTCCACCCCAGCTATCCCGACTCAAACACAGGGTGTGGCAGTAGCAGCATAGGGGAAGACGAGAAGGAAGAAGCGTGGCTCGGGCCAGCAGCAGTCACCGTAGCAGAAGTCACCGCAACAGTAGTCATCAGGCGGTAGCAGTGGACGCATTGTTCACTGCTACAACTATGGAGGACCTCACTGCTAGACCAAGTGTAAGAAGCTACTCGACTGGGCGCGGATTACTCGCGGTCTTCAGGCTGCACACGCACAGTGGTTTGCGTCGAGCAGCACATCCTCTCTTCGCGCGCCGACCACGACCGCAACAGTTCCCGCTTCCCCACCGGCGAATAGCGAAGACCCGGACCCCCGTGACCGCACCATCGCCGAGTTCCGCCAGCTCCTAGTGCTTCGCTCTCAGGGAGGTGCGAGTGTGTCGTCACAGCCGGGTGGTTCACAGACTGTTTGTTTGTCTCTTCTCATCTCTCGTGATGAATCGTGTGGGGGAGCACAGCTGGCATGTGATGATGATGGGATTGACAGTACAGATTGGATTTTTTAGTCTCACCTATGTGCCCTTCATTGTTCTCCCTCCTCTATTGCCGAGCGTCCGTCTGCAGCCAAGTGTTCCATTGCCCGTTACACCGTGACGTCCTCCAGTCGTGATTCGGGTGGTACTTGGATCATCGACTTCGGTGCCACTCACCACATGACATGTTGTCGTAGTGACTTCGTTGTCCACGGTCCTGTAGCGTCTGTTCGTCCCGTTCGCATAGGCTCTGGTCAGTCCTTGCCAGTCCAGGGTGTTGGGGTTGTGTGCTTTGATGGTCCGTCTGGCCCCTTCTATCTCTCTGACGTGCTTTTTGTTCCTGACCTTGAGCTCAGCTTGCTCTCTGTGCGTGCCTGCACTATGATGGGACTCTCTGTGGAGCACACTGCTGACTCCGTGACAGTGACTACTCTTGATACTCGCACTGTTGTTCTTCGTGCCTCCGTTTTTTATGATCTGTATCATGTTCCTCCGATCTCTTCTTCTCCTTGCTCCCCTTCCCCTCCTACTCGTATATTTGTCACTGGTGTCCTATCTATTGAGCACCAGCGCGTGCTGCATCGACGTCTATGTCATGTGGGCTTCGACACTGTGTCAAAGCTCATTATGACGCAGCCCGCCCTCGGTCTTGACACGGCCTCTTTCAAGAAGCCGCCCATAACCGATTGTCTGTTCTGTGCTCAGGGTAAGATGCATTGCTGCACCTACCTTGACTCCCGTTCTTGAGCCCTTCGCCCCATCGAGCTGGTCCATTCGGACCTTCTCGGTCCTCTCCCTGTCGAGTCCTTATTCGATCAGGGCCGATATGTCCTGACCCTGACCGATGACTTCACCTGGATGCGGTGGGTCTACAGCCTGCGCCAAAAGTGTGATGCCGCTCTCGCGGTTCGTCTCTAGCTAGTGATGGCTGAGCGTCAGTCTCGCCACTCGCTGCATACCTTCCGCTCGGATCGTGGCGTCGAGTTTCTTGGCAACATGGACAGTTTCTTTGCCGAGCGCGGGATTTTTCATCTGGTCTCTGCTTCTGCCACTCTTGAGGAGAACGGTGTCTGTGAGCGCTGGAACTGCACCATGGAGGATGCGTTTCGTGCTATGTGGTCTGAGTGCGGTCTCCTCGAATCCTTCGCCTTTGAAGGATTGGCCTACATGACGTGGGTCTAGAACCGCCTCCCGCACGGTCCTCTTCCGGACCACGTTACAGTGTATGAGCTCTGGTTTGGCCACCATGCCGGTCTGCGTCTTGCTTGTGTCTGGGGCGCAGTGGCTTCTGTGTGGTACACAGAGGGTCAGCAGGGGTTCAAGGTCTCTTCGCGGGGTCCCTTGTGTGCCTTCGTTGGTATCTCCCCGCGGTCCAAGGCCTGTCGTTTTTCGGATCCCGCCCGTTGTCGCATTGTTGAGTCCCGCAACGGTCTCTTCTTTGAGTCTCTTACCTACCGTGATCTGACATCCATTGTGCCGATGGCTGTCACACACGTTCCTACGTGTGAGGTTTCTCGACAGATGGGGGAGTCTGAGCCTACGAGAACCTCTCGTCCGGCTGATGTGTTTGTTCGAGCCCCCTCAACTTCTCGGTCTCCGCCTCTTGATGACCCGGCGATCATCGTTGTCGACCCAGAGACCTCTCCCGTCCAGCTTGTCTCCTCTCCTACACCCTCACGCCCCACATACACTCATGATACTGTCCCTCTGTCCACGGGATGTGGTCATGCCTGTCTGTGTGGGCGGTCCTGGTGCCATTCCCAGTCCTGTGTCTCCCATCCGTTTACCAGCCTCTCCTCCCACTGCATCACCTGCCCATGTGGCTCAGTCCTCACCGGATGTGGTCGTGCCAGTCTCTGAGCCTGCGGTCAGCCCTTCGAGCCCAGGCTACTTGCGTGAGCCCGGTGGTCGTCTTTGACCGTTGGGCACCGGAGCCCAGCAAGTGCGAGATCCCGCACCCAGGTGCACCACTCGCAACATCGCAAGTGGCGATCTCGGCACAAAGGCCCTCGGCCTGAGTGTCCGTACAGATCACACAAAGGTACATCCAGCATGTCCTGTAGGGCACGATCTCATCACTCGCGAGTTTTGTGGCGCTTGTGATGCAGCAGCTGACCTTGTGGTCGTCAGACCCAGTTTTTGAGGCATGTGGACTCACCACTCAGAGCTCTCCCTCATTGGTGCCTAATCCGGGCATACTAAGGGACGCCCTCTTGTCAGAGGATGCCGACGCCTAGCGTGCCGCTTGCGAGGATGAGCTTCGTGCCATCCGAGAGCATGGAGTTTACGAGCTAGTCGACCTTCCACCTGGGAGGAAGCGATTCATGTCAAGTGGGTCTTTTGCAAGAAGGTGAAGCCGGATGGCTCACTGGAATGCCACAACGCTTGCTTGGTCGTCAAGGGGTACTCTCAGATCTAAGGCGTTGATTACACTAACACCTTTGCCCCTGTCAGTCGCATGACCTCAGCTCGCGCTTTGTTTGGTGTGGTGGCTCAGCATGACTGGGAACTGCACCAGATGGATGTGAACAATGCGTTCCTCCATGGCTCTCTAGATGAGGAGATTTACGTGGCCCAGCCACCAGGCTTTGAGGAAGGGGACAAGGTCTGGCGCTTGCGCAAGTCCTTGTACGGACTCAAAGAGTTTCCTCGGTGCTGGAACCAGGAGATCACAGGCACTCTGACTCGTGCGCATATGTACAGAGCGAGGCAGATCCCTCTCTTTTCATCCGACAAGCGCCCGAGCACTTCATTGACATCCTGGTCTATGTGCACGACCTCTTGATCGTGTCTCCCTCCATTGAGGCCGTGAAGGAGGCCAAGGCGGTCCTCCAGACTACCTATAAGATGAAGGACCTTGGTCTTGCAGTGATGTTTCTTGGCATGGAGATTGCACAAGACTATAGACGCCGGGCGCTTCTCTTGCATTAGGCCCGACACGCACACATTGTGGGGGAGCGCTTCAGTGACCTCCTTGGCGCAGTGCCAACGGCCTCCACACCTCTCACACCTGACGGGCAGAACGCCCTCAAGGTGGAAAATCCCACACAGCTCGGAGAGACAGTGGATGTGACCCTGTACCTCCATCTCATCGGATATCTAATGTACCTGGCCACTACCACACGTCCTAACATCGCATTTTCCGTTAACCTCCTTGTCCAGTTTTCGCAGGCTCCACGCGCTAGAGCCCTTCACGTGGCTGTGCGAGTGGTGTGGTACGTGGTCTCCACATCGTACCTCACACTCTGCTTTCGTCGGCAGTGTTCGGTGGTCCTTGATGGCTTCACCGACGGCGACTGGGCCTGGAGCCCACTTGTACCGGTTACGTGTAGAAAGTGCTGGAGACGTCTCGGGACGCTCATCGTGTTGTCACGCCCTCCTCTATCATGTACCGCCAACGTGGGTATATGGATAATGCATCGGCATCAGTCGTGACGGGTGGAAGCCACACAAACCAATAGTCGAGTCTCGCCATCAGTCATGTGCACGCTAATGTACACAAGCCGGGAGGACACAACAGAGCACAATGAGAGATGCGCAGAAACCAACATAATTTACCACACAACTCCGTTGCGGCATTGTTGCATCTCCCCTAGAATAGAGCAGCTAGTGGTTGTTGTGATTTGTGACATTCTTGTCGACCTGTATAGTTTACTGTGACCACTCGGCCGTGTCCATGCTCGTGCAGATTCCTGATGCGGACCCAGGTGGCACCGGGGCATTGTCTGGTGGTGGACTACCTGCTCGGACCTGATCGAAGGTCGCCCCAGAGTTCTGGATGCTGTCTGGGACCTTCTCCAATTTTTCTGCAGCTTGTAGGACTTTATCGGTGGAGTGGCCGTGACTCTGATTTACATGTCTTTGCATTCTGTGTCCACCATTTGTTGCCAGATGCATGCATGTGACCAGTCGTAGCGTCTGGCCTGAGATTTTGCACATGTAGTTTCAGACGGCGTAGCATTCTGGCTTCTCTACGCTGAGTTATGGCCAAAACAGTGGTTTTGGGTCGGTTTTCGGACAGACCTTGCACTGCCGCGTGCGACACCCGCCGTGCGCTGCGGCAGTTACTTATGCCATGGACCTTTCATTTGTCATTTCTCTCTGCAAATGCTATTGAAGCATTCTGACACTTTGCCTTGTGTCCCCTAGCCAGCCCCTTGTCGTTGTGTGCACGACTTGTGACTGTCGTCAGCGTCTGACCAGGCACTGACGCCTAGTCAGCGGCAATATCGCTAGGAAGCTTCCACGCATTTTTGCATAGTATCAGAGGAGCGAGACTCCTCTCACTGAGCTGCGCCGCAGAGACGTAGCACCGGCGGCAGCAGTGAGAGTCACCGTAGCCGCCGTATCTTGGGATTTGATGCAGTCGCTTTTTAAACGACATCATCACTCAGACTCCACCACCACATCGGGTGAGCTGCGCCATTTACTAGCTCATACAACAGCAGCAGCAGCAGCACCACCACCACCACTGGGTGGCAGCAGCAGCCATGTCTGGCTGACAGCCTGTACAAAAAAAAAGGGAGTAGCAGCTCGCAGCAGCTGCTTGCTACGGCTGCGAGCACTGACAGCGCACAGCGGCGGAAGCAGCTCGCAGCAGCGGCAGCATCAGCAGCCGCGAGCAGCAACAGCAGTGCAGTAGCAGCAGCGGAAGCAGTAGCAGTGCAGCAAGCAGCATTGTAGCAGCGCAGCAGCAGCATTGTAGCTGCTGCGCAGTTTTTGTTGTGCAGAAACTACGCAGCACTGCGCAGGCCTGCGTGGCACTGCGCTGGCCTGCGTAGCCCCTTTGTAGTCGTGAGCAAGGAGTGACGAGGTCACCCCCACCGGTCACACGGAGTCCAAAAAAAAGCCTGCGTGAAAAATGCTAGCGAAAAAAGCTAGCGTTTTCTTTTCTAGCGGAAGAAACGTTGATGTCATCATCGGCTTTGCTGACATCACCAGATTTGGGGTCAAAACGTCAATTTTTCTGAACGTTTGAACTCCTCGAGAAACGCTGTCGGTTTCTCGTTCGGAGCATTTTTTACGTTCGGCCCCATATTGAGCGCTGACATGGCTCCGACTGGTGACAAAGACAAAGGACCGCCAGATCCTTCCTCCTCCTCCTCCGGGGTCATGAGCCCACGCTCGTAGGCCATTGCGGACCTGTGGATTCAGCAGGATGAGATACGTCGCCTACAACAACAACAGACCGACGCCAACCGCACGCTCAGTGATCTTCTTCAGAGTCAGTCCACGACCCCACAGTACACCTCCGTGGGAGTCGGTGGTGTCACACCTTCTGCACATCAGTCAGCATCTACACCGAGGAGAGCGGCAGGACAGGACCCGCCACTTCTTGATCCTTTCGATGAGGACCCTGATATGCCAGGCATGGATGATGACACTCCCGAGAGGGAGATTCGCGTACTTCAGGAGCGTCTTTGCCAGCTGCAGAAGTGTTCTTGTGTCCTGTTCCCGGCGATCCAATCTTCGCCTGAGAGCTACCTAGGCGACTTTCCTTGTCTCGATGTCTTCCCCATCCCTCGTCATTCCCATCATGTGGTTGCTCTCCCTACGGAGCGGCAACCTAATGACTTCGAGACACCGCCCCCACGATATGTCAGCGAGGATGGCTTTGACTGTTAGGAGACCCTTTTTCAGGTGTGGGCCACTTTTGAGGGAGTTTGGCCCTACTACCACAGTCAGTACTAGGTTACGGACCGTGCTCAGGTGCTAACAACGGCTCGGGCGATGCGCGGACTTCTTTACGCCATGCCTCGCGGCACTGTCGTGGACCTTCACCCCTTCCTTGGAGAGGCCGGCACAGGCGCCGGTGCTGACCCACGTTAGGGCTGGGAGCTGGCATTGTCCCTGCTTGCTGCAGAGACGCACGCCACCCGCGCGACTCTCATCCACGCCTTCCATTCCCTTTGTCAGGGACCTGTTGAGCCCGCAACCGCTTACTGGCGGCACGCCATGCGCATGTACACGCGCCTTGGTACCGTAGGTGGGACACAGCTGTGGGTGCTTTGCACGCTCATGATCGGAGTCCATCTTGAGCATGCCGACATCTTCACAAGGTACAGCGATGCGGCGCTTGAGCCTTTCTCCACCTCCCTTCAGCTTCTTCCTTGGGCGCATCAGCTTTTCATCCAGGTGACATCCGCTCGTGAGGCAGCCGTTGCCCACTAGGAGAGTTCACTTGCTGCACCGGTCATCGCGTCACCACCGATGCCTCTCTCGTAGTTCACTTCTCCATCCTCTGGCACGCCGTCCTCTTCCCCTTCAACCCCAGCTACCCGGACTCAGATGCAGGGTGTGGCAGCGGAAGCACAGGGGAAGATGAGCAGGAAGAAGCGTGGCTCGGGCCAGCAGCAGTCACTGCAACAACAGTTACCGCAACAGCAGTCATCAAGCAGTAGCAGTGACCGCAGTGTTCACTGGTACAACTGTGGAGGCGCGCACCGCTACACCGAGTGCTAGTAGCCGCTCGACTGGACGCGGATTACTCGCGGTCTTCAAGTTGCACACGCACAGCGGTCTGCGTTGAGCAGCATAGCCTCTGGTCGCGCGGCGACCACAACCGCAACAGTTCCCGCTTCCCCACCGGCGAGCAGCGGAGACCCGGACCTGTTAGCTACTGAGCTAACCACCTCTGGCAGAGAAGCCACGAAACCGAAAAGCTCACAAAGGTTTTTATGCCTCCTTCCTTTGTTGACATGTGGCATGCACCCCAAACTTCATCAGGCATACATTTCACCTTCAAGAGTACTAACGCCTTAGAATTACATCTCAAGAAGAGCTCAAGTCGTCAATACGCAAGAGAGCATCAAGCAAGGGTTGATTAATCAGCATGCAAGGCGAGTCCTTTTATAGCTATCTTTCGAGTCCTAGAACTCAAAAGCACATTCTTGGGAAGTGGCTTGAACCAGCCACGTCACCAATACACTTGCATTGTGGGCTTGACACATAAGCATCCTAGTGTCAAGGTGACAGACCAACCATGTAGCATCCAAGAAGCTACGGAATTTCTTTCTTGGAAACTTCCACAGCAAACAAGATATGCATGGGGCCAGGATCAAACTCATGACCTCTCACTTGGCCAAATCAACAAAATGGCCAAGGCAACCACTCACCCACATGGTGTACTCACAGGTCATATCTCACAAGAGACAGAGCATAGGTGAGTCACACTACAACGGATCTAGGGGTCATACCTCCACAAGGGGCAGAGCATTCCTGATCCGTCATACAACACTGAACAAGGGGCAAAAACATTCAACAAATCTCTNAACTCATGGCCTCTCACTTGGCCAAATCAACAAAATGGCCAAGGCAACCACTCACCCACATGGTGTACTCACAGGTCATATCTCACAAGAGACAGAGCATAGGTGAGTCACACTACAACGGATCTAGGGGTCATACCTCCACAAGGGGCGGAGCATTCCTGATCCGTCATACAACACTGAACAAGGGGCAAAAACATTCAACAAATCTCTCCCTTGCACCTTGCGTCAGTGACCATCATCATTCATCATCACTTGTGTTGACCAAGCCGATACCATGCCTGCCCGCCTGGTGGAGATCCTTGCCCAGTGGCTTTGTAAGCATGTCAGCCTGGTTGAGCTTGGTACCGCCATACTCGAGCTCCACTGTGTGCTTGTAGACCAAGTCTCGAGCGTAGAGGTAGCGGATCTCGATGTGCTTTGTGCGCCTGGACAGGACGGGGTTCTTTGACATGTCAATGGCGCTCATGTTGTCAATCTTGTTGACCGTCGCCGTTGCCTGTGGTGCCTTTATCTCAGATAGCAAGCTTCGTAGCCACTTCATCTCTTTACACACCTCAGCCAAGGCGATGTACTCAGCTTCAGCTGCTGACAGAGAGACACATTCTTGCTTGTGACTTGCCCAACTGACTGCACCTCCATTCAACATACACACAAAGCCGGAGGTAGATTTTCTGTCATCGATATTCCCACCCCAATCAGAATCAGTGAAGCACATGAGACGGAGTGATGCGGATCCAGCGATGCCTCCAAACTGGAGCCCCACGTGCCGCGTCCCTTGAAGGTAGCGCATGATGCGCTTCACGGCCTGCCAGTGAAGTGGACCGGGATTGGCCACAAACCGGCTCACCTGCCCAACAACATGGGCTATATCTGGTCGGGTGGCGACCATGGCATACATCAGACTCCCCACTGCAGACTGAGATGGGATGCCCAGCATGTCAGTTTTCTCCGCTTTGTTGGATGGGGACATGGAGGTGGAGAGTTTGCACTCCGAGCTCATGGGTGTGCTGGCAGGTTTGCAATCTGCCATGTCGTATCATTTGAGGATGGAGTCGATGTATTTTGTCTGGTTCAGGCTGATGGTACCTACTCCTCTGTTGCGCTTGATGGAAATTCCAAGATAGAAGTCAAGAGGATCCATGTCCTTCATCTCGAATCTGCTACTCAGCTGCCCCTTGAGATCGTCTAGCAGCTGCATCGAAGAGGAGCATAGAATCAGGTCATCAACGTACAAGGCACCCAACATAGTCCCTTTGTCACTCTCATGCACGTACATGCTAGGGTCATTGTCACAGTGCATGAAGGACTCCTTGGCCATGAACGTGTCCATCTCCTGGTACCAAAGTCTTGGCGCTTGTTTTAGCCCATAGAGTGCCTTCACCAATCTGCACACCTTGCCCTCAGGAGCATCAACCCCCTCTAGAGCCTCCATCAATACCTCCTTGTCAAGTTTGCCGTAAAGGAAGGTTGTCTTGACATCCATTTGGTGGACCTCCATGTTCTCGGTAGCAGCAATGGCGAGCATTGACCGGATGGACGCAAACGATACAACTGGAGCAAAGGTCTCATCGTACTCTGCGCCAGGCCGTTGGGAGAACCCCTTTGCTACCACCCGTGCCTTGTACTTGTCTATCTAGCCATCCTATTTCCTTTTTCCTTTCAGCACCCACTTGGACCCCACAACGTGAGCCCCAATAGGTCTGTCCACCAGCAACCATGTCCCATTCTCTTCAATGGAGCTGAGTTCATTGCGAATTGCTTCGTCCCACTGTGCTTTGTCAGGCCGAGTGAGTGCCTCTGCGACAGACGTTGGCTCCTCTTGAACCAAGAATGAATAGTTGAAGCCTGTCCATTCACCCGTATCTGCGTCGTAATGCTGCCGAGGTACTTTGAGGCGTGAACTGCTCCTTGAACCTGCTGGCTGGTGCTGTTGATGTGGAGGCTGGAGGTCTGGTTCGTCGTTGATGATGGGAGAGGCATCCTCCTCATGTTCCGGAGGATCGGATACGTCGGAATCAGAGTCTGATTCCTCCGAGTCATCTTCATGAGCTCCTCCCCCTGTTGTAGTACCTATCCCATGCCATTGTGCTGGTGCTTCGTCTCCCTCTTCAAGGAGAATGAGCCACTCTCCCTGTTTTGGAGCATTCTCGAGTTCGAGATGCTCTCCCTTACTCAGAGATGTTTCGTGGAAATCCAGATCTTTGCTGCGGATGACCTTCTTGGCTTCTTGGTCCCACAGTCGATAAGCTTTGCGGGCTATGTCATAGCCGATGAAAATGCACTTTTGGGCTCTTGCATCGAGCTTTCCAGGGCCCTCACCGGCCTGGACCTTGGCAAACCCGGTGCAACCGAACACCTTGAGATGGGAGGCGTCCGGCTTCCCGCTTGACCATGCTTCTTGAGGCGTCTTCAATTGCTGTTTCTGCTTCTTCTTGCCTCTCCTTCGTAGAGCTGCTACAGGTGTGAGGTTCATAAGGTAGGTAGTCGTACGTGCTGCTTCAGCCAAGAACCTAGGAGTAAGCTTGGCGTCAAAGAGCATGCACCTTCTCATGCCTAGGAGCGTCTGGTTCATCCTCTCTGCTACGCCGTTTCTTGGAGGTGAGTAAGGCGTAGTTTTCTGGTGTTCAATGCCCAGTGTCTTGAGCCACTCCCTGCAAGCTTCGTACTCTCCCCCGTTGTCCGTCCTGAATGCCTTCACCTTCTTTCCACTCTGTCGCTCAACCATAGCGACAAAGGCCTGCAGATTCTCCTTCACCCCACTATTCTTTTTGAGAAAGTATATCCAGACTTTGCGACTGTTGTGGTCGATGCATGTGTGGAAATACCTGTTGCCTCCATTTGATGGTATGCGAAAGGGACCACATACGTCAGAGTGGACGAGATCAAGAGGTGCGAGAGCACGCATGCCATTGCGCTTGAAGGGTTTCCTTTTCGCCTTGCCTTGAAGGCATGGCTCACAGATGATCTCCGCTCCCTCCACCACATCACCTAGCTCCATCCCACATACTAGCTCCTGATTTCCCATGAGCTCCAATGTGCGATGAGCCACGTGCCCAAAGCGCATGTGCCGTAGGTTCTCGGAGGATGTGCACAGGCTTGAATGAACAGCCTTGATGGCTGCATTTGCTTGCGGTTTTTTTGCCGAATCATCTGCTGCCACACCTTCCGCAACTCCAACATGTCCTTCCTCACCTGATTCTGCATCGCTGCTCTCCTCATCGTCATTCTCCACCAAAGATTCAGCCGTTGAAGTTTTCGTTTTGGTCTGCAAGACATAGAGTCCATCAACGCGATGAACTTGTGCGGCAACCTTCTTGGCAAAGTAGGAGATGTTCATATCTTTGGTAGGAACTATCACCGCTTCCTTCTCTGTAAAGACCACTGTCATGCCATGGTCAGTTATCTTAGAGACGGAGAGCAGGTTGGCTGTGAAGGAGGACAAGTAGACCACCTCCTCTAGCTTGAGGTCGAAATCTCCACCGTTGATACCCACTGTGACCAGCTTGTCACCAGTCCCCTCAGCTGCCTCAACCTTGCCGTTGGCGACTCTGAAGTTCTTGTTACATAGAGTAAGAGAGATGAAGTCTCTCTTCTCGTAAGTGGTGTGCTCGTTTGTGCCCGAGTCAAGGCCATAGGCTCCTGGCCTGAGTATCGCCCTCCCTTTGTTGGAGGCACACTCAGCCATCAAGCTTGTGGGATCCTTCCCACCATTTCCCCCTCGCCATTCATCCCCGTCTCCTCCCTCTCTCTTGGGTGCACGACACTCTCGAGCCCAGTGTCCAGCCTTGCCACAGTTGTGGCAGTTTCCTTGGTGCTTTGCACCCCTTCCACTGTTGCTAGTGCTATTGTTTCCCTTGTACCCAGAGGAGGAGGTATTGCGGAAGGTGCCGCTGCTCCGTGAGGCAAAGGCAGCCATGTTTGCTTCACTACTGCTACGACGCATGGCTTCATTCCGCACATACTCAGAGACGGTGGTGTAGGAAACTAGATCTTCAGTCCACCCTCAAATCATCGTTATCATGTGGTCCCAACTTTCGGCAGCGTCATCAGTGAAATCATGGCCTGCATGTCAGATTTCAGGTCCCACCCCATGCCGGTGGCTTGTTGCAAGAGCGTCTCAAACTTCTGCATAAAGGCGGAGACATCCTCCCCTTCACGAAGCCTCATTCTCATGAGATTTTGTAGAATGAAGAGACGGTTGGCAAGTGAGGACAACTGAAACACCTTGCCGAGTTTGGCGTATGCCGCGACTGCCACTGTACAACCGGTGATGTGGGAAAGGACGGAGGGTTGTATGGAAAATACAAGAATGGCGAGAGCCTTCTTTTTGAGCTTGACCCATGCCACAAGGTCAGCACCCTCCTCCTTTGGTGCTGGGATAGTTCCGTCAAAACATCCTAGCAGATCTCTGTCATCCATGATGATATCAAACTGCCACTTCCAGAGTGCAAACCCCTCTCCATCAAACTTGAGGATGGGTGAATGATTCCCTGGTTCCCCTGTCCCTACCATCCCTACAACTACAACTGCTACAGCTGCTGCACCTGTTGTTGATGCCGATGAACCTGTGTTTGAGGCCGCTGTAGGCTGTTGGTGAGAAGAGGAAACTGCTTCCCCTGTTCTCGTTGGCCGTTGCAAGCAGATGTAGGCTCATGTAGGCTGATGTAGGCTGATGTCAGTTCCCAAGGTAGAAAGGTGCGGATGTGTTGCATTCCCCTCCTGCTGATGTTGCCCTGCAAAAAGAGAAGTTGGGTGAGAGCGAAGGCACCCTCACTGCTTGTGACCTTAGCGGTTGCGTGTGGGAAACTTCCCTAACCAGAGGTGTGGGCTCATAACCCTTTGCTAGCTACTGAGCTAACCACCTCTGGCAGAGAAGCCGCGAAACCAAAAAGCTCACAAAGGTTTTTATGCCTTCTTCGTTTGTTGACATGTGTCATGCACCCCAAACTTAATGAGGCATACACTTCACCTTCAAGAGTTCTAACGCCTTAGCATTACATCTCAAGAAGAGCTCAAGTCATCAATACGCAAGAGAGAATCAAGCAAGGGTTGATTAATCAGCATGCAAGACAAGTCCTTTTATAGCTATCTATCCAGTCCTAGAACTCAAAAGCACATTCTTGGGAAGTGGCTTGAACCAGCCACGTCACCAATAGACTTGCACTGTGGGCTTGACACATAAGCATCCTAGTGTCAAGGTGACAGACCAACCATGTAGCTTCCAAGAAGCTACGGACTTTCTTTCTTGGAAACTTCCACAGTAAACAAGATATGCATGGGGCCAGGATCGAACTCATGACCTCTCACTTGGCAGAATCAACAAAATGGCCAAGGCAACCACTCACCCACATGGTGTACTCACAGGTCATATCTCACAAGAGACAGAGCATAGGTGAGTCGCACTACAATGGATCTAGGGGTCATACCTCCACAAGGGGAAAAGCACTCCTGATCCGCCATACAACATTGAACAAGGGGCAAAAACATTCAACAGGACCCCCGTGATCGCACCATCGCCGCGCTCCGTCAGCTACTAGCGCTTCGCTCTCAGGGAGGTGCGAGTGTGTCATCACAATCGGGTGGTTCACAGACTGTTTGTTCGTCTATTCTCGTCTCTCGTGATGACTCGTGTGGGGGAGCACAGCAGGCATGTGATGATGATGGGACTGACAGTACAGATTGGATTCATGAGTCTCACCTGTTCGTCGTTCTCCCTCCTCTGTTGCCGAGCGTCCGTCTGCAGCCAAGTGTTCCATTGCCCGTTGCACCGTGACGTCCTCCAGTCGTGATTCGGGTGGCACTTGGATCATCGATTCTGGTGCCACTCACCACATGACATGTCGTTGTAGTGACTTCATTGTCCTCTGTCCTGTGGCGTCTGTTCGTTCCGTTCGCACAGGCTCTAGTCTGTCCTTGCCGGTCCAGGGTGTTGGGGTTGTGTGCTTCGATGGTCCGTCTGGCCCCTTGCATCTCTCCGACGTGCTTTTTGTGCCTGACCTTGAGCTCGGCTTGCTCTCTGTGCGTGCCTGCACTTTGATGTGACTCTTTGTGGAGCACACTGCTCACTCCGCGAAAGTGACTACTCTTGATACTCGCACTGTTGTTCTTTGCGCCTCTGTTTTCTTATGATCTATATCGTGTTCCTCGGATCTCTTCTTCTCCTTGCTCCCCTTCCCCTCTTGCTCGTGTGTTTGTCACTGTTGTTCTGTCTACTGAGCACCAGCGCCTGCTACATCGACGTCTGTGTCATGTGGGCTCCGACACTGTGTCCAAGCTCATTAGGATGCAGCCCGCCCACGGTCTTGATGCGGCCTCTTTCGAGAAGCCGCCCAAGACCAATTGTCTGTTCTTCGCTCAGGGTAAGATGCATCGCTCCACCTACCTTGACTCACGTTCTTGACCCCTTCGCCCCCTCGAGCTGGTCCATTTGGACCTTCTCGGTCCTCTCCCTCTCGAGTCCTTATCCGATCGGGGCCGATATGTCCTGACCTTGACCGATGACTTCACCTGGATGCGGTGGGTCTACAACCTGTGCCAAAAGAGTGATGCCGATCTCGCGGTTCGTCTCTGGCTAGTGATGACTGAGCGTCAGTCTCGCCACTCGCTGCATGCCTTCCACTCGGATCGCGACTGCAAGTTTCTTGGCGACATGGACAGTTTCTTTGCCGAGCGCGGGATTTTTCACCAAGTCTCTGCTCTTGCCACTCCTCAGCAGAACAGTGTCTCTGAGCGTTGGAACCGCACCATGGAGGATGCGGTTTGTGCTATGCGGTCTGAGTGCGGTCTCCCATAATCCTTCGTCTTTGAAGGATTCGCCTACATGACATGGGTCTAGAACCGCCTCCTACACGATCCTCTTCCGGACCACGTTACACCGTATGAGCTCTGGTTTGGCCACCATGTCGATCTGCGTCTTGCTCATGTCTGGGGCTCAATGGCTTTTGTGTGGTACACGGAGGGTCTACAGCGGTCCAAGGTCTCTCTGGGGCTTGTGTGCCTTCGTTGGTATCTCCCCGCGGTCGAAGGCCTGGCGTTTTTGAGACCCCGCCCGTCGTCGCATTGTTGAGTCCCGCGACGGTCTCTTCTTTGAGTCTCTCACCTACCGCGATCTGACCTCCATTGTGTCAATGTTTGTCACACACGTTCCTACGTGTGAGGTTTCTTGACAAATGGGGGAGTCTAAGCCTACGAGCACCTCTCATCTGGCTGATGTGTCCGTTCAAGCCCCCTCCACTTTTCGGTCTCCGGCTCTTAATGACCCGGCGATTATCGCTCTCAGCCCAGAGACCTCTCCCTTCCAGCCTGTCTCCTCTGCTACACCCTCACGCCCCACAGACACTGATGATGATGTCCCTCTGTCCACCGGATGTGGTCGTGCCTGTCTCTGTGGGCAGTCCTGCTGCCACTCCCAGTCCTGCGTCTCCCATCCGTTCACCAGCCTCTCCTCCCACTGCATCACCTGCCTCTGTGCCTCAGTCCTCACCGGATGTGGTCGTGCCAGTCTTTGAGCCTGCGGTCAGCCCTTCGAGCCCAGGCTACTTGCGTGAGCCCAGTGATCGTCTTCGACTGTTGGCTTCGGGAGCCCATCGAGTGTCATATCCCGCACCCAGGCGCTCCATTCGCAACATTGCAAGTGGCGATCCTGGCACAAAGGCCCTCAGCCTAAGTGTCTGTACAGATCACACAGAGGTACATCCAGCGTGTCCTGTAGGGCACGATCTCGTCACTCGCGAGTTTCGTGGCGCTTGTGATGCAGCAACTGACCTTGTGGTCGTCAGGCCCAGTTCTGAGGCGTGTGCACTCGCCACTCAGAGTTATCCCTCATTGGCGCTTGATCCGGGCACACTGAGGGACGCCCTCTCGTCAGAGGATGCCGACGCCTAGCGTGCCGCCTACGAGGATGAGCTTCGTGCCATTGGAGTGCACGGAGTTTATGAGCTAGTCGACCTTCCACCTTGGAGGAAGGTGATTCAGGTCAAGTGGGTCATTCGCAAGAAGTTGAAGCCGGATGGCTCACTGGAACGCCACAAGGCTCGCTTGGTCGTCAAGGGGTACTCTCAGATCGAGGGCGCTGATTACATTAACACCTTTGCCCCTGTCGGCTGCATGACCTCAGCTCGCGCTTTGATTGGTGTGGTGGCTCAGCATGACTGGGAACTGCACCAGATGGATGTGAACAATGCGTTCCTCCATGACTCTCTAGATGAGGAGATTTATGTGGCCCAGCCACCAGGTTTTGAGGACGGTGACAAGGTCTGGCGCTTGCGCAAGTCCTTGTACGCACTCAAACAGTCTCCTCGGTGCTGGAACCGGGAGATCACAGGCACTCTTACTCGTGCGGGATATATACAGAGCGTGGCAGATTCCTCTCTTTTCATCCGACAAGAGCTCGAGCGGTTCACTGCCATCCTGGTCTATGTGGACAACCTCCTGATCGTGTCTCTCTCCATTGAGGCCATGAAGGAGGCCAAGGCGGTCCTCCAGACTGCCTATAAGATGAAGGACCTTGGTCCTGCAGTGGTGTTTCTTGGCATGGATATTGTACGAGACCACAGACGCCGGACGCTTCTGTTGCATAAGGCCTGATACGCACGCGTTGTGGGGGAGCGCTTCAGTGACCTCCTTGGCGCAGTGCCAACGGCCTCCACACCCCTCACACCTGACGGGCAGAACGCCCTGAAGGTGGAAGATCCCACACAGCTGGGAGAGATAGTGGATGTGACCTTGTACCTCCGCCTTATCGGATTTCTGATGTACCTGGCCACTACCACACGCCCCGACATCGCTTTTGCCGTCAACCTCGTTGCACAGTTTTGGGAGGCTCCACGTGATAGAGCCCTCCAGGCGGCTGTGCAACTGGTGCGGTACGTGGTTTCCACGCCGTACCTCGGACTCTGCTTTCGCCGGCAGTGTTCGGTGGTTCTTGACGGCTACACAGACAGCGACTGGGCCTGGAGGCGAGATGGACGCAGTCGCACCGGTTACGTGTTCCTGCTTGGTTGCACCGCTGTGTCCTCGCGTAGTGGGAAGCAGGGTTGCATCGCACGTAGCTCGTCGGAGGCAGAGTATGTTGCTCTGGGTGCTACGGCTGCTGAGGCAGTGTGGCTACAGCACCTGTTCCTTGAGCTAGGCTAGTCGGTGCCCGCCGTTGTGCTTCGTTGTGACAACAAGAGCGTTGTTGCCATTGCGGAGAACTCTAGTGTCTTTCGTGCTTGCAAGAATCACATTGCGGTTGAGCATCACTTTGTGCGTGATCTGGTGGAGTGACACGTGATCTCCGTCATATGGGTCGACACTTACATGCAGTGTGCTGACTTCTGGACGAAGGCATTGGCGCGGGGGAAGTTTCTGGTGGCCATTCGTTCCGTTTGGCTTCGCCCCTTGTCTCAGAGTGGTTGAGTACGGGGTGAGTCTGTGTTTGTGTCACGACTGTTTTTGCACTCGTTGTTGCACTCGTCTCAATGCTGCACGTGTATGGACATGCGTACCATCGGGTCATGGGGGAGTGTTGTGATTTGTGACGTTCGTGTCGACCTATAGAGTTTACTATGACCACTCGGCCGTGTCCATGCTCGTGCAGATCCCTCATGCGGACCCAGGTGGCACCGGGGCGTCGTCTGGTGGTGGACTACCTGCTCGGAGCTGATCGACGGTCGCCCCAGAGTCTTGGATGCTGTCTGGAACCTTCTGCAGTTTTTCTGCAGCTTGTAGGATTTCATCGGTGGACTAGCCGTGGGCCCGATTTTCATGTCTTTGCATTTTGTGTCCACCGTTTGTTGCCGGATGCATGCATGTGACTAGTCGTAGCGTCCGGCTTGAGATTCTGCACGTGTAAGTTCAGATGGCATAGTGTTCTGACTTGTCTACGCTGAGTTACGGCCAAAACAGTGGTTTTGGGCCGGTTTTTAGACAGACCTTGCACTGCCGCGTGCGACACCCGCCGTGCGCCGCGGTAGGTACTTATGCCATGGACCTGTCATTTGTCATTTCTCTGTGCAAATGCTATTGAAGCATTCTGACACTTTTCCTTGTGTCCCCTAGCCAGACCTTTGATGTGTGCACGACTTGTGACTGCCGTCACCGTCTGACCAGGCACTGACGCCTAGTCAGCGGCAATATCGCTATGAAGCCTCCACGCATTTTCTCAGTGGCACGGTCTCTCCTTGACCAGTCACATGAGTTAGTGTGGTGAATGTGCAACGAGGCCAGAGGCCACTACGTGTTGCTGTCATGTACACCAACCCCCTCCCCCACCCCGCTCCTCCCCCCCTCCCCCCACCCACCCTCATCGAATGACCGGTGCTATAGAGTCAGTTAGGATATGTCACATGGAAACTGACCGCTCTTAGCAACAGATGCGAGGATCGCCAATCTGACACTTGACATGTTTGTTCCAGACTTGGTCATTTTACTTGAGGCCATATGAGTGCAGCACAACCCTTCCCCGCCCCCCCCCCCCCCCTCCCCCCGCCCACCCTCATCGAATGACCGGTGCTATAGAGTCAGTTAGGATATGTCACATGGAAACTGACCGCTCTTAGCAACAGATGCGAGGATCGCCAATCTGACACTTGACATGTTTGTTCCAGACTTGGTCATTTTACTTGAGGCCATATGAGTGCAGCACAACCCTTCCCCGCCCCCCCCCCCCCCCTCCCCCCGCCCACCCTCATCGAATGACCGGTGCTATAGAGTCAGTTAGGATATGTCACATGGAAACTGACCGCTCTTAGCAACAGATGCGAGGATCGCCAATCTGACACTTGACATGTTTGTTCCAGACTTGGTCATTTTACTTGAGGCCATATGAGTGCAGCACAACCCTTCCCCGCCCCCCCCCCCCCCCCCCCCCCCCCCCCCCCCCACACACTCACTTTTGTTACAAGTACTATGATAACTTGGAAGCACAACCCCGATAAGTAGTTCGGCAAGGGGTGGCAGGCAGTCTACACCACCAAGTTCCAGAGTGCCTCAGCTTTTCAACTAAGATAATTGTTTTTCCACTGACTGTTCAAGCACCTGCGTAGTTATCTCATGTGGAAAAATGCATATGAAAATTACGCGTATCCTATTTTCCCAGGCAAAGCTCCATGTTCCACGCACTTCTCCCAGGGACTGCACGCGCCAAGTGGCAGATTGCAAACTGCAAAGCAAGCTCCAGGGTGCGATGTTGTCCTCTACACCCAGAGGTGTAGATTGCAAACTGCAAAGCAAGCTCCGGGGCGCGACATTGTCTTTAACATTTCAAACATTCAAGTCATGACAGCCAAGTTACAAGGGACGGGCCGTGGACGTCTACGAGCAATTCAACCAAAAATCAAACACCAGAAACACAACCAGGAGATGGTCCAAAACTACATGATTAGAAGTCATTGCCAAAAAGAACCGTTGGTAAACTGCGCAGAAAAAAGTAGATGCAAATCAGGGAACTCCATTACTTCAGTGCATGAAAAAAGGGGGAAAGAGGGAGCGGGTGTGGAGCTAGG
>SZWC01006273.1:11367-24407 GCA_023375785.1 Penium margaritaceum | reverse complement strand
TCTCTCTCTCTCTCTCTCTCTCTCTCTCTCTCACACACACACACACACACACACACACACACTCCCTTCTTCACACACGCACACACTTACTCCTCTTCTCCCACACACATAGTCACACATACATACCCACCCACACACACACACACACATCTCACACACAACCACACCCCCTCACACACGTGCACACGCACACACAAACCCACGCAACCCCATCCCAATCTCCCACGCATCCCTACCCCCCTTTTATTTTGCTTTTACTTTCCCATACCACACGAGCACATTCACCCATTGACACACCCACACCCCTCCCATCACTCCTCCCCATCATTCAGGACATTGCCTTTCGCACACTCCCTCGCAGAACCTACCCCTACCCTCCCCATTGCAGCCATCCACACGTCAGAGCGTGGTCGTAGCTGACGGGTCCGGAGCAGCCTCTCCCCCCTCCCCCCCAACCACGCTCTCCCCCCCCGACCACGCTCCCCCCCTCTCCCCGTCATGCCACAGCCGCACCTCGTACCCAATCTCAAATTACCCACAATTTCCATCTTGTCACCACCCCACCTGTCTTGGCGTTGCTGCAGCTGATGGGTCCGAAGCAGTCTCCCCCACCCACCCCCCCAGCTTCGCCTTCTCTACCTGAACTTCCATCCTCTAATTTTCAAGTTTCTTACGCCAAATACCCACGTTACTTTGGTACTCCAACAAACCCACAATACTGACACCATCGGGCCGACTCCCTACAAGCCCCCCAGCTTACCCAATTGCCCCGTTTTTTCCACTGAGAGGGGGTACCCGCCCATCGATTGATTACAATCAATCGGCCAATTAAGTAGGTTTTACCTGAAGTAACAGGATAACCCTGGGTCTTCTAGGGAGTGTCGGCATTAATCCTAGGGCACGGGTGCAGATCCTCGGATTTAATCTCTACCCCCACGGTCACGTGGTGTCTTCGCCCCTTCTATGGTGGTATTATCCATCTTGTGCATCCCGGCCCACCCCGGAAGCCAGAACGGCGAAAGACGACGAACCTGAGCCCGCTTCTGAGACGGGCTTGCTCCTCCTCCTTTTCCATGAGACCAAAAGAAGCCCATGCATCTTGCCCGGCCTCACATGCCATTCATTCGGTGTTTGTGAGATTCATCTGTTTCATCTTGAATCCATGCATGAATCTCCTCGCTTCTTGAAATTCAAGAAAAAACTGGGGGTCTTTGGAGGGGGGGTCCTGGGGACTGATTCGGGCTCATGAGTGTCCCTTGAATGGTCCTCATCATGAATCCCATACAGGAAAAGGAATCATGGTTCCTAAAGCGTGGGATGCGGTTTCAATTCCTCCTCGTCGAATCCTAGCATGTGCCTGAGGAAGTGCGTAGAAGCTTCCTAGCAACACAGCCGCTGACCAGGCGTCAGTGCCTGGTCAGACGGTGACGACAGTCACAGGTCGTACACACAACGGCAAGGGTTTGGCTAGGAGACACAAGGCACAGTGTTAGAATGCTTCAATATAGCATATGCAGAGAGAAATGACAAATGAAAGGTCCAAGGCATAAATACCTGCCGCGGCGCACGGCGGGTGTCGCACGCGGCAGTCCAAGAGCTGTCCTAAAATCGGTCCAGAACCACTGTTTTGGCCGTAACTCTACGCACACATGTCAGAATGCTACGCCGTCTGAACCTAGACGTGCAAAATCAAAAGACAGACGCTACGACTGGTCACATGCATGCATCCATTGACTGACAGTGAGCATACAATGCAAAAACATGCAAATAGGCCTCATGGCCAGTCCGCCGAGAGGCGGCTGCAAGACGTAGAAGACACAGCAAAGAGTCCCGGTGGCATCTCGGGCTCTGGAACAGTGGTCACTCAGCTCCAAGCAGGTAGTCCGCCGCCTGTCGTCACGCCGGTGTCACCAGGGCCGCCTGCCTCAGGGATCTGCACGAGTATGGACACGACCGAGTGGTCACAGTAAACTGTACACGAACGGCACAAAACACAACACTCCCCCATGACCCGATGGTACGCATGTCCATACGTGTATAGCACTGGTACAACCACATAGTGAGTGACACAGACAGATGAGACGCAAACGTACATCCCACACTCAACCACCGTCACGCACGGGGCGAAGCCCAACAGAACGAATGGTCACCAGAAACTTTCCGAGGACAAGTGCCTTCGTCAAGAAATCAGCACGCTGCAATTCAGTGCCAACCCACATGATGGGGATCACGCGTCGCTCCACCAGATCACGAACAAAGTGATGCTCAACCGCAATGTGCTTTGTGCGAGCATGAAAAACACCAGAGTTCTTCGTAATGGCGAGAGCACTCTGGTTGTCGCAACGCAGCACAATGGCGGATACTGACTGCCCAAGCTCAAGGAACAAGCGTTGCAGCAAAACTGCCTCAACAGCCCCTGCCCCCAAAGCCACATACTCTGCCTCCAACGAACTACGTGCAATGCAGCCCTGATTCCCGCTTCGCCAAGACAAAGCGGTACCACCGAGCAGAAACACGTACCCAGTGGGGCTGCGCCCGTCAGGGCTCCAAGCCCAGTTGCTGTCAGTGTAGCCGTCAAGGACCACCAAACACTGCCGACGAAAGCAGAGTCCGAGATACGGTGTGGAGACCACGTACCGTACCACTCGCACAGCCGCATGAAGAGCTCTCGCACGTGGAGCCCGCGAGAACTGAGCGCGGAGGTTGACGGCGAGCGCGATGTAGGGACGCGTGGTGGTGGCCAGGTACATCAGAGATCCGATAAGACGGAGGTACAAGGTCATGTCCACTGTCTCCCCCAGCTGTGTAGGGTCATCCACCTTCAGGGCATCCTACGCATCAGGTGTGAGGGGTGTGGAAGCAGTGGGCACTGCACCAAGGAGATCGCTAAAGCGCTCCCCCACGACTCATGCGTATCGGGCCTGATGCAGCAACAGTGTCCGATGTCTGCGATCTCGCACGATTTCCATACCAAGAAACACCGATGCAGGACCGAGGTCCTTCATCCTGTAGGCGGTCTGCAGGACAGCCTTGACCTCCTTCACGGCCTCCAAAAACGGAGACGCGATCAGAAGGTCATCAACATAGACCAGGATGGCGGTGAATCGCTCGGGTGTCGGTAGGATGAAGAGTGAGGGGTCGGCCTTGCTCTGTACGTATCCTACGCAAGTCAAGGTGCCAGTGATCTCCCGGTTCCAACACCGTGGAGACTGCTTGAGGCCGTACAAGGACTTGCGCAAGCGCCAGACCTTGTCACCGTCCTCAAAGCCTGGTGGCTAAGCCACGTAAATCTCCTCATCCAAAGAGCCATGGAGGAACACGTTGTTCACATCCATCTGGTGTAGTTCCCAGTCATGCTGAGCCACTACACCGAACAGAGCTCGAGCTGAGGTCATGCGGCCGACAGGGGCAAAGGTGTCAGTGTAATCAACTCCCTCAATCTCAGAGAACCCCTTGACGACCAAGCGGACCTTGTAGCGTTCCAGTGAGCCATCCGGCTTCACTTTCTTGCGAAAGACCTACTTGACCTGAATCGCCTTCCTCCCAGGGGGAAGGTCGACCAGCTCGTAGACTCTCTGCTCTCGCATAGCGCGAAGCTCATCCTCGCAAGCAGCTCGCTAGGCATCAGCATCTTGCGATGAGAAAGCCTCCCTCAATGTGTCCGGATCAGGCGCCATAGAGGGGGAACTCTGCGTGGCAAGTGCACACGCCTCAGTGTCTGGCCTGACGGCCACGAGATCAGCTGCTGCGTCATAGGCGATATGGAACTCGCGAGTGACCAGGTCGTGCCCGATGGGGCACGCAAGGTGTACCTCTGAAAGCTCAGTGCGGACACTCAGGCCTAAGGCCTTTGTGCCTGCATCACCGCTCGCGATGCTCCGAGAGGAACGTCTGGGTCCGGTACCCGACGCTCGCTGAGCTCCAGAATCCAGTGGTCGAAGGCGACCACCGGGCTCACGGGAGTAACCGGAGGTCGAGGGGCGCATCTCAGGCTCAAGAACAGGTACGACCACAGGGACAGGTACGACCAAAACTGGTGAGGGCTGAGACGAGGCAGCCAGAGATGCCGTGCGAGGAGATGCGTGTGTGGGGGTGCGAGGAGATGCGTGTGTGGGGGACACTGAGCTGCGTGTGACAGCGGGCAAGGCTAGCCCGGACAGTGAGACAGGAGTGTCAGCCGACGTAGGGACAGGAGTGGGCTGGGCTGGGTCAGACGCCGGAGCAATGGTGCCAGTGGACACAGGTGGTGATGCAGGAGAAGGCGTGAGAGCAGCGGTACCTGTGGGGTGTGAAACAGGCTGAACAGGCGAGATCTCTAGACAAACGGCAATGATAGCCGGATCATCAAGTGCTGGAGATCGAGAGGGGAATCGAGCGGACACATCAGCCTGACGAGAAATGGTCACTGGCGGAGAAGTCTCCCCCATCCGCCGAGGACCCTCACAGGAAGGGCCATGAGCTGCAGAGAGGGTTATGATCGAAGTCAGATCACGGTAGGTGAGTGACTCAAAAAACAGCGAGTCACGGGACTCAATGACAAGACGGCGAGTGGGGTCCGAAAAGCGCCAGGCCTTCGACCGCAAGGAGATGCCGATGAAGGCACACAAGCGACCCCAAGGGGAGACCTTGGACCCCTGCTGGTCCTCGATGTACCACACGGAGGCCAGGGAACCCCAGACGCGTGCGAGACGAAGATCAGCACGGTGGCCAAACCAGAGCTTGTACGGTGTAACATGATCCGGAAGCGGACCATGCGGGAGGCGGTTCCAGACCCAAGTCATGTAGGCGAAGCCCTCGAATGCAAAGGACTCCGGGAGACCGCACTCANGAGAGTTGTGATCAAAGTCAGATCACAGTAGGTGAGTGACTCAAAAAACAGCGCGTCACGGGACTCAATGACACGACGGCGAGTGGGGTCCCAAAAGCGCCAGGCCTTCGACCGCGGGGAGATGCCGATGAAGGCACACAAGCGACCCCAAGGGGAGACCTTGGACCCCTGCTGGTCCTCGATGTACCACACGGAGGCCAGGGAACCCCAGACGCGTGCGAGACGAAGATCAGCACGGTGGCCAAACCAGAGCTTGTACGGTGTAACATGATCCGGAAGCGGACCATGCGGGAGGCGGTTCCAGACCCAAGTCATGTAGGCGAAGCCCTCGAATGCAAAGGACTCCGGGAGACCGCACTCAAACCGCATGGCACGGACCGCATCCTCCATGGTACGGTTCCAACGCTCAGATACACCGTTCTGCTGTGGGCTAGCAGGAGCGAAGACCTGGTGAAAAAGGCCGTGCTTAGCAAAGAAGGAGTCCATCTCACCGAGGAACTCGCCGCCGTGATCCAAGCGAAAGGTATGTAGCATGTGGCGAGACTGACGCTCAGCCATCACGAGCATGAGCCGAACCGCAAGGGCGGCGTCGCTCTTCTGACGCAGACTGTAGACCCACCGCATCCGGGTGAAGTCATCAGTCAGCGTCAGAACATACCGGCCCCTCTCGGACAGGGACTCAACCAGGAGAGGACCGAGCAGGTCCGAATGGACCAACTCGAGGGGCCGCAGTGCTCGGGAACGCGAATCAGGGTAAGTGCAACGGTGCATCTTTCCCTGAGCACAAAAAAGACAGTCGGTCTTGGGTGGCTTCTCGAAAGAAGCCACGTCAAGACCAATAGCGGGCTGTGTCCAGATGAGCTTCGAAACGTTGTCGGAGCCCACGTGACACAGACGTCGGTGAAGCAACCGCTGGTGTTCCGGGGATAGAACACCAGTGACAAAAACGCGACCAGAGGAGGAGGGAGAGCAAGGGGAGGAGGGCCGAGCAATGCGGTAGAAATCATCTACAACTGAAGCACGCAGGACAATGCTACGGGTGTCAAGAGCAGTCACAGTCGCTGAATCAGCGGTATGCTCAACCAAGAGGCCAATCAGAGTGCAGGCACGCACAGGCAGCAGACAGAGCTCAAGATCAGGCACAAACAGCACGTCAAAGAGATACAGGGAGCCAAACGGACCATCAAAGCATGCAACTCCAACACCGTGGACCGGTAAGGACTGACCAGAGCCGGTACGAACAGAACGGACAGTCGTGACAGGACCAAGTACCACAAAGTCACTACAACAACACGTCATGTGGTGGGTGGCACCGGAATCGCTGATCCAAGTGCCACCGGAGTCACGACGGGTGGACGTCACTGTACAACGAGCTATGGAACACTCGGTATCAGAGGGACACTGAGCCGTCAGTGGGAAGGAACGACGTACATGACGAAGGTGAGACTCATGAATCCAGTACGTGCAGTCAGGCCCATCATCATCACATGCGGACTGTGCTCCCCCACACGTGTCATCACGAGTCACGAGGACGGATGAACAAGCAGTCTGTGACCCACTCGACGATGACAACACACTCCCAGCTCCCTGAAAGCGAAGCGCCAGAAGATGAGGAAGCTCGGCGATGGTGCGGTCACGTGGGTCTGGATCACTACTGCTCGCCAGTGTGGATGCAAGAACAGTTGCAGTCGTGATCGCCGCGCGTCCAGAGGAGTGTGCGGTCGACGTGTCGGACGCGGTGCGCGCAGCATGGGCAGCCTGAAGTCCGCGAGTGATGCGCTCCCAGTCAGGCGGCTGCTCGCACTCGGTGTAGCGATGGGCACCTCCACAGTTGTAGCAGTGCACTGAACGGCCACTGCTACCACTGGATGACGACTGTTGTTGACCCAATCCGCGCTTCCTATTATTCTTCTTCCACTGGGCAGCTACTGCAACACCCTGCGTCTGCGTGGGTGTAGACGAGGTCGAAGAGGAGGAGGAAGATGAGGTTGTGATGGAGGTAGATGAGGCTGACTGCAGGAGGGAAGATGGTGGTGAGGCGAGGACTGCTGCAGCGAGTGAAGCCTCCTGATGTGCTACTGCTGCCTCACGGGCCGAAGTCACCTGGAGGAAAAGCTGATGGGCCCAAGGAAGCAGTTGCAGGGTGGCTGAGAAGGGCTCAAGAGCAGCGTCGTTGTACCGTGTGAATATGTCGGTATACTCAAGGCGAACTCCGAGCATGATCGTCCGAAGTGCCCACAGCTGTGTGCCCCCTGAGGTCCCCAGACCCGTGTAGATACGCATGGCGCATCGCCAGTAATCCACCGCAGGCTCCACTGGTCCCTGACAGAGCGAGTGGAAAGCACGAATGTGTGACGCACGCGTGGCGTGCGTCTCTGTGGCCAGTAGGGACAACGCCAGATCCCAGCCTCCACGAGGATCAGCTGCGGTGCCTGTGCCAGCCTCACCGAGGAAGGGGCGGAAGTCAACGATAGTCTCGCGTGGCATGGCGTACAGAAGTCCTCGCGTGGCCCAGACTGCTGTCAGCACCTGTGCTGGATCTGTAGACTGGTATGGGCTGTGGTAGTAAGGCCACACTCCCTCGGAAGTGGCCCACACCTGAAACTGGATCTCCCAGCAGTCAAATCCATCCTTGCTTATGTACGGTGGAGGTGGTGCCTCACAGTCCTTTGGCTGCCGCTCCGTGGGGAGAGCAACCGCAAGCTGAGGAGGGTGAGAGACGGGGAAAACTCCTGGAAGGGGGTGATCACTGGGAAAGTCATGTGACGGTCGTATCGGGGACACGGGTGGAGGTCGGATACCCGTCTGCAGCTGATGGAGGTGCTCCTGAAGAAGACGAATCTCCCGCTCCTGGGAGTCATCCTCGAAGCCTGGCATGAATAGCTCGTCATCAAGGAGGTCTGCAGGTGGTGGAGAAACCATACCAAGAGGTGAAGCAGGCGGAGCACTGTCACGGGATGGTGGGCCGAGTGCTGGGTGGAGACCGCAACGCCGGCAGCTCCCTTAGATCTCCGGGAAGGAGCCGTGGACTGACCACGCACGAGGTCAGTCAGCATGCGGATCGCGTTAGTCTGCTCTCGCTACAGACGACGCATCTCCTCCTGCTGGCTGCGCAGGTCCGCAATGGCCTGCGAGCGAGGGCTAAGTACCCCTGAAGAAGAGGAGGAGGGATCACCCACTCCCTTGTCCTTGTCGTCGGGCGAACTCATGTCGCCGCTCACTATGGGACGACAGGTCAAGTTTTCCAGATTTCAAAACCGTCTGCGTTTCTCGACGAGTTGAAACGCTGGCAACTTTTGACTTCCCTGGTGAAAATTTGGCTGAGTGTAATGCTGACGTCAGCAAGTGGTTGCTGACGTCAGCACGACCTGATAACGTCAGTAATCAACGATGCTGACGTCAGCTGGTCCCTTTTTTTTGTCACGATTCTGCGCGCGTGTGGAGCCGCTTCGCGGTGGCGCGCGGCGGCTCCGCGGAAGCTGCGCAGCAGCTTCCGCCCAGCTGCTGCTGCAGCTGTGCTGTCAGTTGCAGCAGCAGCTGCGTAGCTGCATGTGCAGCGGTGGCAGCAGCGGCTGCGCTGTTGCTGCTGCTGCTGCACGCTACGGCTGCTGCTCCGCGCTGTAGCGACTGCTGGCTGCCACCGCCGTGCGCTACTGTTGGATGCCGCCGCCGCGTGCTGCTGCTGCTGCCACTGCTGCGCTGCTACTGCCGCAACGACAGCTGCTGCTGCAGCTGTGCCGCTGTCGCTGCTACGCTGCTGCTGCCGACGCTGCTACTGCGCTGCTGCTGCCGCCGCTGCTGCCACGCTGCTATTGTGCTGCTACTGCGCTGTTGCTGCCGCCGCCTCTGTTTCTGCTGCTCTACTGCTGCAACTGTGGGAGGGCGGCTCCACGCACCGCAGCTGCCACACACCTCTGCGTGGCGGTACATGCCGCTGCTGCTGCCTCTGCAGTTGCGATCTCACGTGGTGGGTGGAGTACGTTGACGGCGACCGGCCGTTTCCAGCAGATCCCAGAAACTCTGCTGCAGCGGTGACTCTCACTGCTGCGGCTCTGCTGCGTCTCTACTGCGCAGCTTAGTGAGAACTTTCTTACCGCTCTGATACCATGAGGAAGTGCGTAGAAGCTTCCTAGCAACACAGCCGCTGACCAGGCGTCAGTGCCTGGTCAGACGGTGACGACAGTCACAGGTCGTACACACAACGCCAAGGGTTTGGCTAGGAGACACAAGGCACAGTGTCAGAATGCTTCAATGTAGCATATGCAGAGAGAAATGACAAATGACAGGTCCAAGGCATAAAAACCTGCCGCGGCGCACGGCGGGTGTCGCACGCGGCAGTCCAAGAGCTGTCCTAAAATCGTCCCAAAACCACTGTTTTGGCCGTAACTCTGTGCACACATGTCAGAATGCTACGCCGTCTGAACCTAGACGTGCAGAATCAAAAGACAGACGCTACGACTGGTCACTGTTGTGCTTTGTGCCATTCCTGTACAGTTTACTGTGACCACTCGGCCGTGTCCATACTCATGCAGATCCCTGAGGCAGGCGGCCCTGGTGACACCGGCACGAGGACAGGCGGCGGACTACCCGCTTGGAGCTGACCGACCACTATTCCAGAGCCCCAGATGCCACCGGGACTCTTTGCTGTGCTTCCTACATCTTGCAGGCGCCTTTCGGCGGACTGGCCATGAGGTCTAATTGCATTTTTTTCATTGTATGCTCACTGTCAGTCAATGGATGCATGCATGTGACCAATCGCTGCGTGTGTCTTTTGATTCTGCACATCTACGTTCAGACGGCGTAGGATTCTGACATGTGTGCGCAGAGTTACGGCCAAAACAGTGGTTTTGGGCCGGTTTTAGGACAGCTCTTGGACTGCCACGTGTGACACCCGCCGTGCGCCGCGGCAGGTATTTATGCCTTGGATCTGTCAGTTGTCATTTCTCTCTGTATATGCTATATTGAAGCATTCTGACACTGTGCCGTGTGTCTCCTAGCAAAACCCTTGCCGTTGTGTGTACGACCTATGACTGTCATCACCGTCTGACCAGGCACTGATGCCTGGTCAGCAGCAGTGTTGCTAGGAAGCTTCTACACACTTTCTCTTGGTATCAGAGCAGTGAGACAGTTCTCACTGAGTTGCGCAGCAGAGACGCAGCAGAGCAGCAGCAGTGAGTGTCACCGCTGCAGCACAGTTTTCTGGGATCTGTTGGAGACGGCCGGTTGCCGTCAACGTATCTCACCCACCACGTGAGATCGCAGCTGCAGAGGCAGCAGCAGCGGCGTCTACCGCCACGTAGAGGTGTGTGGCAGCCGCGGTGCGTGCAGCCGCCCTCCCACAGCCGCAGCAGCAGAGCAGCAGTAGCAGAGGCCGCGGCGACATCAGTGCAGCAGCAGCGTAGCAGCAGCGGCCGCAACAGCAACGTGGCAGCAATGGCGGCAGCAGCAGCGTAGCAACAGCGTCGGCAGTAGCAGCGCAGCAGTGGCAACGGCACAGCAGCAGCAGCGGCAGTCGCGGAGGCAGCAGCAGCGCAGCAGTGGCATCAGCAGCAGCGCGCGGCGGCGGCAGCCAGCAGCAGCGTGCGGCGGCTGCAGCCAGCAGCAGCGTGCGGAGGCGGCAGCCAGTAGCAGCTGTAGCGCGCAGCATTAGCAACCGTGCGCAGCAGCAGCAGCGGCAGCGCAGCCCCTGCTACCACCGCTGCACATGCAGCTATGCAGCTGCTGTTGCAGCTGACAGCACAGCTGCAGCAGCAG
The DNA here is from genome assembly GCA_023375785.1 of Penium margaritaceum. Classification (NCBI taxonomy): domain Eukaryota; kingdom Viridiplantae; phylum Streptophyta; class Zygnematophyceae; order Desmidiales; family Peniaceae; genus Penium; species Penium margaritaceum. Next base: position 13,825 of record SZWC01006273.1, on the reverse strand, counting down.
CTGAGCGGAAGCTGCTGCGCAGCTTCCGCGGAGCTACCGCGCGCCACCGCGAGGCGGCCCCACACGCGCCAGAACCGTTACCAAAAAAAGAGGAGAAGGGGAGGGGACGAGCTTGACGTAAGCATTGTTGATTGCTGACGTCATCAGTTCGTGCTGACGTCAGCTACCACTTGCTGATGTCAGCATTTTACTTAGCCAAGTTTTCACCCGGAAAGTCAAAAGTTGCCAGCATTGCAACTTCCTGAGAAACGCAGACGGTTTTGAAATCCGGCAAACTTGACCTATCGTCCCATAGTGAGCGGCGACATGAGTTCGCCCGACGACAAGGACAAGGGACCAGGTGATCCCTCCTCCTCTTCTTCAGGGGTATTGAGCCCTCGCTCGCAGGCCATTGCGGACCTGCGCAGCCAGCAGGAGGAGATGCGTCGTCAGCAGCGAGAGCAGACTGACGCGATTCGCACGCTGACTGAGCTCCTGCGTGCTCAGTCCACAGCTCCTTCGCGGATTTCTAAGGCAGCTGCCGGTGTTGCGGCCTCCACCCAGCACTCGGACCAGGTGCCCGTGACAGGTGCTCTGCCTGCTTCACCTCCAGGTGTGGTTTCTCCTCCACCTGCGGACCTCCTTGATGACGAGCCATTCATTCCAGGCTTCGAGGATAACTCCCAGGAGCGGGAGATCCATCTTCTACAGGAGCACCTCCGTCAGCTGCAGATGGGTATCCGACCTCCACCCGTGTCCCCGATACGACTGTCACCTGACTTCCCCGGTGATCACCCCCTTCCAGGAGTTTTCCCCGTCTCTCGCCCTCCTCAGCCTGCGGTTGCTCTCCCCACGGAGCGGCAGCCAAAGGACTTTGAGGCACCACCTCCACGGTACATTTGCGAGGACGGATTTGACTGCTGGGAGATCCAGTATCAGGTGTGGGCCACTTCCGAGGGAGTGTGGCCTTACTACCACATCCCATACCAGTCTACAGATCCAGCACAAGTGCTGATAGCAGCCCGGGCCATGCGAGGACTTCTCTACGCCATGCCACGCGAGACTGTCGTTGACTTCCGCCCCTTCCTCGGCGAGGCTGGCACAGGAACCGGAGCTAATCCTCGTGGAGGCTGGGATCTGGCGTTGTCCCTACTGGCCGCAGAGACGCACGCCACGCATGCGTCACACAATTGTGCTTTCCACTCACTATTTTAGGGAGCAGCGGAGCCTGCGGCGGATTACTCGCGAAGCGCCATGCGTATCTACGCGCGTCTGGGGACATCAGGGGTCACACAGCAGTGGGCACTTTGGACGATCATGCTCGGAGTTCGCCTTGAGTACATCGACATATTCACACGGTACAGCAACGCTGCTCTCGAGCCTTTCTCAGCCACCCTGCAGCTGCTCCCTTGGGCCCATCAGCTTTTCCTCCAGGTGACGTCGGCCCGCGAGGCAGTAGTAGCACATCAGGAGACTTCCCTCGCTACAGCAGTCCTCGCCTCACCACCATCCTCCCTCCTGCAGTCACCCTCATCTACCTCCATCACGACCTCATCTTCCTCCTCCTCTTCGACCCCGTCTACACCCACGCAGATGCAGGGCGTTGCAGCAGCTGTCCAGCGGAAGAAGAAGAATAGGAAGCGCGGATCGCGTCAGCAGCAGTCGTCATCCAGTGGTAGCAGTGGCCGTTCCGTGCACTGCTACAACTGTGGAGGTGTCTATCGCTACACCGAGTGCCAGCAGCCACTTGACTGGGAGCGCATCACTCGCGGACTTCAGGCTGCCCATGCTACGCGCACCGCGTCCGGCACGTCGACCGCACACTCCTCTGGACGCGCGGCGACCACGACTGCAGCTGATCGTGCATCCTCACCGGCGAGCAGCAGTGAACCAGACCCACGTGACCGTACCATCGCCAAGCTTCGTCATCTTCTGGCGCTTCACTTTCAGGGAGGTGCGAGTGTGTTGTCATCGTCGAGTGGGTCGCAGACTGCTTGTTCGTCTGTCCTCGTGACTCATGATGACACGTGTGGGGGAGCACAGTCCGCATGTGATGATGATGGGCCTGACTGCACTGACTGGATTCATAAGTCTCACCTTCGTGATGTACATCATTCCTTCGCACTGACGGCTCAGCGTCCCTCTGATGCCGAGTGTTCCATTGCTCGTTGTACAGTGACGTCCACCAGTCGTGACTCCAGTGGCACTTGGATCATCACTTCCGGTGCCACCCACCACATGACGTGTCGTCGTAGTGACTTTGTGGTACTTGGTCCTGTCACGACTGTCCGTTCTGTTCGTACAGGCTCTGGTCAGTCCTTACCGGTCCACGGTGTTGGGGTTGTATGCTTTGATGGTCCGTCTGGCCCCCTGTATCTCTCTGACGTGCTGTTTGTGCCTGATCTTGAGCTCAGTCTGCTGTCTGTGCGTGCCTGCACTCTGATGGGTCTCTCCGTTGAGCATACCGCTGATTCAGCGA
>SZWC01006272.1:109913-128266 GCA_023375785.1 Penium margaritaceum | reverse complement strand
CCCCCCCCCCCCCCCCCCCTCCCCGCCCCTTCCATTCGTCGCAAAACAAGCCCACGGAGTTTTGAATGCCGACGCGGCGTCGATAAGAATTCGCACCGTGGCTTCTTTCGTTGCCTGCTAGCGGCTGCAGGTGCAGTACGCCGTGCGCACGACTCGAGTTCCCCGTACTGCTTGCTTCCGGACCACACGGAGATTCGCTGCCTTCAGGCCTTCCATGGAAATGCGTGCCCGAGGCCATGCTGCTGCTCTCGAGCCGCGGTTTCACGTTGTCCCAGCACATGCCAACGACTGCGGCGGCACCGGCGGTGGGTGGAGGAGAAGTCAGAGAACAGGGGCCGAGTAAAATCTTGCGGAATCGGGAAAGAGAATTCGAAGTGCTGCAGGCGTGCAAAGGAGATGCTGCGGGGCGCTATCGGTTGAACCGATGTCGGAACCGATTAGGTTCCGAAGATTGCAATTCTGTGCAGGGACTCCCTGCAGTAGGTGATGTGATGTGATACTGTATCACCTCAGCGATATCACGGTGATAGTATCGAAGCTGGTCACGTTTTATGCAGAGAGTGCTGTGGGGCTTTATGGTGAACGGGTGGGAGCTGCTGGCCGGAATGAGAAGGTTGAAGGGAAACTGCGGAGAGTTGTCGAACAGCTTGTCTGCGCTTAGATGTGCCAAACCTCGCTGCGCCGTTTCTTCGCTGTCCGTGTGTGCGCGCCTCAGCGTGGTTTTGTGTGCAAGGAGTGACTGAAGGCCCTTGTGTGCCTTCGGCAGCCCACCATGACTGAGAAGCACCAAAGCTCGTGGGAGGCCACTGGCCGCGGCTTGTTAGCTGGCCTCAGGCCAGCATACGAACCGCGGAGGCGCGAATTTCCCCGAGCCGCCCTTTGGAGGGCTGTCGACCCAGAATGGCGCTTAGAGGCTGGGCGGCGTGGCTCGTCGTGGAGAAATCCGTACAGCTGCACACTGCTGAATGAGGCCCCACTGGGGCCGGCCGAGTGAAACCTTTTCCGGTACGATCCGGCGCGGTCTAGTAATGCCTTGAATGACCGCGGGCGTTACTCCAGCGGGCTCCAGTCCACCGCTCCAACTGTGAGTTCAACCGTCCAGTTGACTTTCTTTCGGGAGTTTTGTGACACGGCGGAACAGCATAGACTGAGGTTTGTGCGCAGAAAATCGCATCACTGAGGTTTGTTCATCACTGAGGTTTGTTCATCACTGAGGATTGTTACTGAGGTTTGTTCATCACTGAGGTCTGTTCATCACTGAGGTTCGTTCATCGTTCTAACGGCAGAATCTCAAATGGACCTTAGCCTGCTGGAATGGATTTCTACGAGGTGCTTCCGAGTGACGGACCAAAGTCGGAAGCGTCGTTTGATGCTTTCGAACGGCCATTAGGAGGGAAACTACAGTCGAAGCTGACGAGTTCTCTTCTTGCCCCATGTCGCAAGACGACGACGTGAGCCAATCGCTGTTCGTGGCCCCTTGCGATGCGATGCCACCAAAATAGAACAGAAGGCCAACCCATGTGCATTCCGTACGGAGTGAGGCTCAAGTTGGCCTCCTTGACGTGCTCGCCAAACGTCATCGCCGGAGATATCTCAAAAGATCCGCATGTCATATCCATGCTGACTGCAAATGACTGCGACGATGTCAGCGCATACCCAACATTTGTGGGGCGGCTGCCACATAGGCATGAGATAGATCCTCATGATGCGGAGGATCTTCCGACGATGCTTGTCACATGTTTTTCGACAGCCATCATATGTGCCGTGTGGATGAGCGTGAACGACCATAGACATTCCACCCGAGGGCCTCTTGCGTGGCAACGTCGATCAACGGGCGTTTGAAAGGGAATTCGGCGTAATAGCTCACATATAAGCGCAAGCGTGAACATAACAGTCCGATATCTGCGAAATGAAAACTAAAACATCCATATCCAGTGATTAAAGCTACGGTATGCGCATATCCATTTCTTCCGAAATTAACTGAACGAAACCTTTTCATGTTAAGAAATGTACGCTATTTCTGGAATTTCTCTAGTTTAATAATTCATTTTACTTAAAATATTTTTTTTTTGGGTTTGAAACTTTGTTATGGGTTTGGTCCGATGGAAGCGACAGATATTGTTGTTACCACGGACCATGTGACGTGAAATTCATGGGGTTTGAGCAATCTAGCAAGATTATTTATAAGGGTGAATGTATCCGAGATGCAGTGTATGCGCCACGCACCCACGTCGAGTGTCAAGCGATAATCGTGACGAAGGCAGGTGCCTGTATCGATAGCGTATGTCTAGACAATGCCGAGGACTCGTTTTATGTCTGGTTTATGCCGCGTTCTGACAGCGACTATATCGACGACTGCTACCCTTGAAGTTGCCAATCCTCTATGCCGATCGATAAGCAGATTCTCACAGTTAGCGAATTGTGACAAAGCATTACTCGGCAGAACAAGATACTAGTTCGGAGAAGGCAATTTCCAGGCCACGTTTGGCATCCCTAACAAAAACAGTCCCGCGAATGAGAACAATACAAACATCATTCCGCGATCGAGAGTTGCGCCGTATTTACAAATAAAAAGACAGCCACATGCATTCTGCATTCCCATATGATGACGCAAGCTACTGAAAGCAAAGTTCATTTGTCTAATATCCGTCCGGATCGCTTGTGGTTCGTCGAGCGATTTTACAAACATTCACCCGCGCACATAGCAGACACAAAGGTGGTGTGACTCTTTACCTAGACAGCCGAGTACCTCCTTTGCGACTATTTGCCTAGACAATAGTAAACAGGATCCATCACTTTGGGAGGGTGGCTGCCATCATGGCCACGAGAGGTCAAAAGAAAGGCATTCGATAGGATGGCGCTTCCAAAATCAGGGACCTACTGTAGCATCAAGGACAAACGACAAATGGCGGCCGTGACCTCGCATCAAAGGTGGGGTCGAAATGGGCACCTCTGGTAATTTTATCCTATTTACAATTTTTTTCCAATGGCATGTCGATAAGTATAAGGATGGAGCGACTAGATACCCACCACGTCCAAAATTAAATCTGTCGTGCCCGCATGTGCTGAAAAAGGAACCGGGTGCCCACACCAATTTTGCTTTGTAATTGCGTATCCAGTTTCCAACATAAAAAAGACGGTGTATCCGAGTTCCCTTTTTTCGAACAACATACCATAATTTGATTTTTTTCAGCGGATACCCACGCCAGAAGTAGGCAAAAAAAAAATTTACGAACACATCCCTTGTGTGCAACGTCGCGCATTTGTATGCGTCATGCTGTTGTACTCACAAAAATATCAGAAAAGATGACACTACGCAATAAGATTATGAAAACACATGCATGTCCACATTTGCTAAATTTATTACATAAATATGTTCATAAGTAGTCGATGATTCCAATCTAACACATCACAAAATAGTTAATTTTGTACACGTGACATCACATTACCCTAATAAACCAACTATGTTTTGAAGAAATAACAACTAAACTGATGATAAAACACAACATACCCACCGTCTAAAAAAAGAAATGGCATGCATAAGATTCCTCTCCTGAGTCAAGTAGTCGGCACTTTTGATTCTTTCTAGTGCTGGTACCATCCTCCTCCCTTGCATATATGCAACTCACTATCCATGTGCCGCATGAATTTGTGCTTCTAAGTAGTTTAGTGGCAGCACACATTTTTTTATATGATATGTTATTGGATTTTCACAATCACAACAAAACAAGTGTGAATCACAGAAGAAAAAAAAAAGAAGTTTTACAGAACGTGCTCGATTCCCCAATTTTTTTGCACGAAATGCATTGAATCTGGGCCTGAATCTCCATCGGTACTCATGTGCAGTAAGAATTATAGCACAGTTTTGATTTTTTTCTTGAAACAGTTCAAATTCACAGATAACTAAAACATCACACACAAAAAGCTAGAAACTTTATGTACCCGCACAAAAAGACATAAACTTGTTGCTAAAAATTGTTGTTTTGTCACGAGTTCATGTGGCAGTATGTTATCATTCGCTTTCTCTTTCACTATCTAGCTCCCGAAGAGACAATTGAGGCACTTCAGGGAGTTCTTAGCAAGACACAGGCGGCACATAGGCAGATGGAGGAGGAAGTTGTGAATGGACTTGAGGCCTAGAAGGAGTTGGCTACTATTGTGGCCAATGTTGTGTTGGAGCATTTGCACATGGTGCCTGCTCTTGCTGCTGTGATGTCTACTGATGATAGGTTATCCTCCAATTTGTCCTCTCATACAACAGGCACTGCGGATGACTCCTCCACCCCACCTCTTTCAGCCGCCACTTTTGCTTGTGCCCTCCTACCATTGCGACGAAAGTACTTCTGAAGTTCACTCCCACTCTTCAATGCCCAAAATCTCTTTTTCCTCTTGGGAAACCCAATTGAGTTCTTGGGCTTGGGGAGAGCTATTCTAAGAATACTACTCTCTACTTGAATACTACATATCCCCCTTCCTACCAGATTCTTCTGAGACAGCCCATGCAGTCTCCACCCTTGTTATCGTAGGGACAAAGGATTTCTTGGACAACATTGGTATGTACAACGCAGAAGCAGCGCATCGCACTCCTGCTGACCCTATAGGAGCGCATGTCCTCATTCGTCATTGGAAAAGGGTGATAGGGCTGCTCAGAGTGCCCTGACATTCTAGTTCAGCACATTCCACATGTGCACATATGAATTTGTAGAAAAGTATTGGATGCACAGCTTACACTTACCAAGTGACCTGGACACAACTGCCCATGACCCTCTCTCTTCCTGTCTGTCCATACTCGCCGGTCTCATTCGTGAGCTTTCTCAAGTGTACCTGCATGTGTCGCTAGCTGAGATTGAACGCATTGCTATTGAGCCAATGCAAGTGAACTCCCCTCCCACCGTCAGTGAGCTCTGCAACTTCACAAGGGCTCGCCTCATCGACTGGTGGAGCAATGTGCAAAACAAATGGCTTCATCACGCGACTCTTGCAGCCAATACCACCTCTTCCACTTCTCTGTCAGGGATGTCAGCCTCCGATTCCTCCTACTCCTCTAACCCCAATGCAACTGCCCACGCCTCTCAAGGCACTGGTGGCGATTAGGGCAGTGGTCAGGGCCGTGGCAAAGGTAAACGCTGTGGCCTTCGCGGTAAGCCCACTGCTCCATCCTCTGCTCCTGGAGCCGTGACATACTAGAACTGTAGTGCCTCTGGGTATTCAGTGTTCAAATGCACTGCTCCTCGTGAAGACACACACTTTTTCTCTGCAACATGGGCCCACTCTCCTCACACTGGCATCAGCACGCCAACTGTAACAAGTGATGCCACAACTGTGGCATGCACATGGCACCCTTACCACTGCACCCTCCTCTGCTGCTCCCTTGAGCACCACCATGGCACCCTTATAGCAGCCAACTCCTCAGTCATCCTCCTATGGCCAGGTGCCTCCTACCTTTGGCCCCACCTAATACGGGCTGCCATCCATCTATTATGAGGCCCTTGCCTGGCCTCATGAAGATGGCCACTTCTCTGATCCTCTTCCCTCCGACCACCATTATGGCCGCTATAAGGAGGAACTCGCCCTGGAGCGTCACCTCAGTGAGCTTCTATACCTTCGCTCTCAAGGAGGTGAGGGTGTAATTGGCTTGTCCCATCCGTTTGCTTGTGAGTCAGATGGAGCCCTTCAAGGCGCATTGTCCGGGGGTGTCCAGGGTGCCTTTCCTGATGATCATCCATGGATTGAGGATGGGAACTTGCACACTTGTCCTCATCACCTTGGTGCATCCTCTTCTCCTCCACCGTCTAGTACCATCACTGTCTGTCTCGTTTTTTCATCTTCCCGCATGTCTGGTGGCTTTTGGATTAACTCAAGAGCCACTCACTACATGAAATCCTATTACTTGTCTTTTGTTTCCCTTGACCCTGTTGGGTCTGTCCGCTTTGTTGGCAAAGGCTCTGGTCAGCTTCTTCCCGTTCAGGGATTTGGCGTTGGCTGCTTTGTTGGTCCTGGTGGGGACCTATTCCTCACTAATGTCCCATTATGTACCCGATATGGAGGTCAGCTTTCTGTCCGTGACTACTCGTGATGATTACCGCATGGAATTCTAGTCAAGCCGTGGCATTAGTTTTGTCTCTCTTGTCGGGTGCTTCTTCATGGTCTTCATTGTGATGGTCTTTTCTACATTTCTCATTCCCTTCCTATGTCTTCCACTATCTCTGTCATTGTCCATGTTACTCCCACTTTGTCCCCCAAGCATGTTGACCTCTTGCACCGTCGCCTTTGCCACATTCACTCTGTCACCACCGCGTGTCTCCTATGTTGCCAACCTGCTGCTGCACTTGAATCTACTTGTCTTGAATGTGCTCTTGGCAAGATGTGTCAGACGTTTTCACGGGTGCTGAACAGGTTTGGAAGAGGTCATTGTGCGGAGGTGAAAGAACACAAGTGTCCGAGCCGGTCTTGGAAGTCACAGAGTACTGAGATGATTGATGCAGTTGATAGAGAAGAATTGGGTAGTGATGCGAAAGGAGGCAAAGAAAGGGAAAAACAATGATTTATTGATAGATGATTTGAGGCAAACAAGTACATGGATCCATCCTAATGTTGTAGTCTATCACTTTCTAGTATCCCTACGAGGTGGAAGTGCTTGTTCACTAATGCTAAGTGACGTGCATATGTGGTGTCGCCAAGGCACAGTTGTCGCTATCCTCAGTGTCATTTAGTCGTGTTCTTTTTAGTAAAAAGGCGCATGCGTTCTCTTGCACTCTTATCCATTGAGGTTTGTGCGGATGATAACTCGTGGGTTGCCGGAGATGTTCAAATTCCCTCGCTGGTTTCTCTTATTTATTTCCAACACCCCCTTGAAGGGAACCAGCGGATGATGCTCAGGTTTCAGTGATCCTTTGACCTAGAATGTAGACCAGAGTAGCATGCTGGGTCTCGTCAAGGGCTTTAGTGAAGATGTCTGGTTGGTTGGCCTTTGAGGCCACATGTTGGACCTTGGCTTGCACCTTCTCTCCGAGGAAGAAGTNGCTATCCTCAGTGTCATTTAGTCGTGTTCTTTTTAGTAAAAAGGCGCATGCGTTCTCTTGCACTCTTATCCATTGAGGTTTGTGCGGATGATAACTCGTGGGTTGCCGGAGATGTTCAAATTCCCTCGCTGGTTTCTCTTATTTATTTCCAACACCCCCTTGAAGGGAACCAGCGGATGACACTTTCGCATCCTCTTGCACTCTTATCCATTGAGGTTTGTGCGGATGATAACTCGTGGGTTGCCGGAGATGTTCAAATTCCCTCGCTGGTTTCTCTTATTTATTTCCAACACCCCCTTGAAGGGAACCAGCGGATGACACTTTCGCATCCTCTTGCACTCTTATCCATTGAGGTTTGTGCGGATGATAACTCGTGGGTTGCCGGAGATGTTCAAATTCCCTCGCTGGTTTCTCTTATTTATTTCCAACACCCCCTTGAAGGGAACCAGCGGATGATGCTCAGGTTTCAGTGATCCTTTGACCTAGAATGTAGACCAGAGTAGCATGCTGGGTCTCGTCAAGGGCTTTAGTGAAGATGTCTGGTTGGTTGGCCTTTGAGGCCACATGTTGGACCTTGGCTTGCACCTTCTCTCCGAGGAAGAAGTATTGCAGCTCAATGTGCTTGGTCCATGCATGAAAGAGGGGTTCCTTTGTGAGAGCAATGGTGCTCTGATTTCTATACCACAGTACGGGAAGAGGCTATGGATAGCCAAGTTCCTCCGGCAAGTGATTCAGCCAGAGGGCTTCGTGGGCAGCCATTGTTCCTGCATGCATTTCAGCTTCACAGGATGAAAGTGAGACAGAGGACAACTGGGTTGAACACCATCTGGTCAGTCCTGAGCTGAGGTGGAAGGGGCCTGCTTGAGCTGGTCAAGGATGAAGAAAAAGCTCCTCTAGACACCGCTACGCCGGAGGAAGTGCAGATTTTTAAGAAGCCTAGCAAGAAGGTACTTGCTTTATTGGTGTTGGCGCTTGCTTTGGAAAAGTGCGCATGCGTTCAAGGATGCATGGATACCACGGAGGCCTGGAAGAAAGTCTGCTCCATCTACGGGTCTAGAAACCTTGTTCTTCAGATCTTTATCTCCAAGAAACTCTGAAACAACAAAGGCAAAAAAAATCATGGAAAACCTGCAGCAGATCAAGTCCCTTACTGCCAAGTGCATTGCCACTGGGTGGAAGTGTGATCCTCTGCTGCAAGCAATGACCCTCCACCTTGCTTTGCCGGAGTTTCATGATCACCGTTGTTGGTGGGTGGCCTACCGATGAGTTGAAATACCCCAAGATGGATGAGTATTTCCTCAATGCATAGATGTGGCGGGGAGGGAGAGAGAGTGGGACATCATTGAGTTCCACCTTTGCCATCCACCCTGAAGGTGGAGGGAGAGACAATGAAGGGAAGGGTTCCAAGCAGGGTACAAAGAAAGGTGAAAAGAGAGGGGAGTGCCACAACTCTGGCAAAGAAGGCTAATATGCATGCAACAGCCCCAACTAGAAGTCGGACCAGCCGGGGAGGGCTGGAAATCAGGACAACCAGGTGCTTATGGCACGAGATTCCTTTGTCTTGATGGATGTAGAGGTTACCGTGATCCACTCACTATCAGGTCGCTACACACAGTGCAATCGGGTGGCGGTTGTCACCTACGACACCTTGGACTAGTGCATGACCGTGGCCAATGGTTTAACAGAGCTGGTTGCAGGTGAAGGAAACGTCCGCATCGAGTCGATGATGAACAGGAAAGTAATTTCATGCACCATGTACAACGTGCTCCACATGTCCATGTTTGGGATATATATTCTGTTAGTAAGCCACCTTACCGACAAGGGGCTCAATGTGCGCTTCAGCAAGAGGAGGCCATCATCCAAAATGAGGGGGACAGTGACATGATTGTACGCATGAGAAGGGAGGAGGACTTGCACCTCCTCTACACCAAGGTCCTTGCTAATCAGGCAGGGTCCAACACCGCCCACCTCGCGAAGGACGGTGGGTAACTGGACCTGTGGCACCGCCGCCTGTGCCACAATGCTCTCTCAACCGAGGGACGTGGCAAAGAAGGAGGTGGTGTGGGGTCTAGAGGTCAAGAGCCTCGAAGCAACCAAAAAGGCCATGTGCGAGCCTTGCGTGGTTGGCAAGGTGATATGATGGCCGTTTGGAGGTAAGGGAATGTGTACATTGGCAAAATTAGAGCTGGTCCATACCGATGTTTTTGGACCACACAAGAGCTCCATTGGAGGAGCTTGCTACTTTGCCACCTTAATCAACGACCACAAACGCGAGCTAAACCACTACATCATCATGTGAGACGCCCCAGTTCCTGAGAAAGGCATCCAAATCCTCCATGTACTCACAGTCCCAATCATAACATAAGCAACAAAGGGGATGACCACACTCATGCTTGGTGGAAATGAGCCACTCACAAATCACAGTAGCTATGTCACTCTTCTGCCGGAGGCAAAACGTCCACCAAAAATGAGAGTAATCTTTGGTGAGGGTGAAGGCGTAATGCCCGTACTCTCCAGTAGACTTGACTGGTAAGGGACCCATAAGGTCAGAATGGACAAGATCGAGCGGGTGGGAGGCTTGGAAAGGGAGATAGGATAAGAGATATCTGCATCATGCCTTGACCACAGTAGACACATTTAGTTTTGCAACGCCACTGAAAGGTAGCTGGGTCAAGGCTACATAGAAGCTGCATGTGGATCATGTTCTCAATGGCAGAGCTGTGTATGTGGCAGAGGCGATAGTGTAGGAGGTGAGTATGCCGTGGTGACAAGGTGCTCATAAAAAAGACGTGTTCCCCGTTGAAGGACAGATGAGTGACATACCACGACTAGACGGACAAAGAGTGACTGTGCCTATGCCACAGGAGTGCAAATGCCCTTGCATTGGGGAAATTCTGAAGCTGCAACCAGGTGGAAATGGTTTTGCCAGTTATGATTTTCCAGACTTTCTCCTGCAGTGGTACATGTGGATGTTTGCCAACATTGGTTGGCACCTACACACCATTGCTGCGGCTCAATCTGCTGCTTCTGCTGTGCTGTAGCTCTGATTATGAGCTTAAAAAAATGTTGCAATAGTCTGGAAAAGACTGTTTTCTGCCTCCTCAAACAATTGGACTGAAGTCCTTGGCCTGTTGTGCCCATACTTAGTGCCTAAGCAGTGCTGGCTGCTCAGCTGTGAGGGAAAAAATCCACTAGTGTGACAGCAAGTGTGAAGGTTGTGGGAGACACCTCCCACGCTAACGTAGTCCCTTACCTCTGTAATGATTGTTACTCCTTCTGCTAGCCAATAAGAAAATTGCACTGTTTTCTCAAAGATGGAGTTTTCTCTGTGAGCCCTACCAGACGACTGATGGCCCCAATCCTGAAAGTCGTGTGTTTTTCCTGAAAGCTGAACAAAACCAAGATATTCTTGCTGCAAATGTAGTCTTGCAGTCAGAATCAGCTAGAATGTCCGTGGAGAAACGTTATGGCTGTCTAAATCTAGGTAGACTCCATGTCACTTAGAACAGCTACCATTGACTGTTGGGGACATGAGTGACGATGGCTGCAGCCGATGGTGTTGGACGTGTGCTGAGTTGAAGTGGAGACTCTATAAGACAAGATGGGAGCCTCGTTCCTCACCATGGTGCTGTTGTCAACGCCCACCAAGTCAGTCCTTTGAACAAGCATGTACTTCAGCCAAGAGATTGTAGTACTGATCGCTAGGAAAATGCACATGGAAATCAGAACACACATTTTCAACAAACAACGTGTGAGAGCGAGTGCCAGGAATTTCAAAGGTCAAGCACTTTGCGTGAAAGTGAGAATGACAACGTGAGAAAGCATCAAGCAACAAGTGAACATGGTGAGAAGCGCCGGTCCACTGGAACACCCATACGAATGGCTTGAGTGGGATCCAGCTGCCATTGTACAGCTGAACCAGCCACATCGGCAATAGATTGGTTGTGATTTTCTCATGCACTGGGACAACCTAGGTGCGCGGTCCTAAAGGATCAGCAATTCAGCCTCACACAAAAAACAGCTTGAAACACATGCACGGATAAAATACAACCAACCACATCAACCACGAGCATATACGGGTGCATGCAATGCCTCCAGTATTTTCTTCAGGCTGTTGATATGCTTGCATAAGTTCTGCCCATAAGAGTCTCAAAATTCTCAGACATTTCCAAAGCTGGGTGCAAATGGCACCATCCATGCAGTGTGGATTCCTCCAGGCTGATCGAGGCACCAGGGCTTGATGATACACTGTGCGACCACTGCTTCAGCGCCCGAAAGCTCCTTGTAAATTAGTCACCTACAGTGATGACTGTGTGAATAGAGTCAAGAGGCCAGATGCAGGATTTACTCCCCAACACCAACATTCCCCCATGACCCACAGACGAGCATGCCACACACACAGGCTGGTGGGACACGTAGATGCACACAACAACAAAAGAGGTAGCAACTGCAGAATAAGTGAGAGAAAGAGGAAGAAACTATGTCAAAACATCAAACAGGCATACAATGAGCACGCAGCAAGCCCAGCATGCATGGCCAATTTGAACATGCAGCTGCCGAGATAAAGAGTGAGAAAATCTGCATGTTGCTGACAAGTGTCAACCCTGATGGCCTGAACCCATCCAGTAGCAACGCGTTCTTGCACAAAGTGATGGTCAATGTGGAGCATGTGCTACCTGCTAAGTAGCTTAGACACTTCCTTCTCGTCTCTTTCCATTGCATGGCATGTTTGTGGGCGGTCTAACTGGAATATTCTGGTAGGATCCAAAGGATGGATGGGTAACACTGCCAAAGACGCATTGGAAGTTACAGTTCAAAAGAGTGGGACATCGTAGGTACATGTGAGGGTTTCATAGGAGAGGGTAAACAAATGGGGGGGGGCTGTTTTTTTGTTTTTGTTTTTTTCTTTTCTTGTAAGCGGATCTGGAATAGGGTGAACATCATTGGTAGGCCTTCCACGTACTTCTTACCATGTTGCGAGTGTTAAACAGGCACCACACATTGTGACGGCTGGAAGTCCGTTCACCCTGTCCACTGGTCGTGTACAGCACTCTACTCTCAGAAAAGATCCACACACACCTCAAATTCTACAGTGAAAGTAATGCAAGTATCGTTCAAGCGCAAACTGGACATCTGAGAAAAAGTTAAAAAAAAAATCAGACCATTTCTTATAAAGCACAATGACTTTTTACTGCTAAATCCCAGCAATGGATTCTGTGGTATACAGAGTTGCTGTTATGAAGGCCACCCGCGTCAGGTGCCAGGTGTCAAGTCCTTATTTAACCATCCAGGGACCTTACAAAATCCCTCATTGAATAAAAAATGAAAGTAGGATTGTCAATCCACAGCACCACTATCGAGGTGCACCACCTGTTACCCCGAGCGGAGCGTAGATGGTGAATGCAGAGAAGTTGCAGAGCAGATTACACTTTGGAAATCTTTGACACTTGAGAATTTTGTTCTTACCAGTAAGTGTGCTCCAATGACAAGGGTTGAGCGCATGTACAGAAGTGTGGAAACAAGAAATAAACAAACATTGAGGCCGTGGATGATCAAGTTGAGTGATATGTGCAACGCTGCATTATGAGTGGCTGCATCACGAAACTCCAGCCAGAATCTGGGGGGTTTCACAAGTATTAAGGAATTTCTTATAAAAGTGTAGCTTTGTCAAGAATTTAAGTGAAGAGTATGAAAATACCAATACAGTTTGCAATGAATCTGTTGAAAATTCTGGAAAGAGGTAAAAACTGTCCGATACTTCTGGAACGGAATACGAGCAGTCAAGAAAGCTCACCAAAATGGTGATTAATGGTGTTCTCAACAGTGATGAATGGTGAACAACAGTCATGGTCTTGTGCTCCATTCCAAATGGCCATTTTCATCAAGGAGATGCATTCCTTGGTTGCTTGTAATCACCAGTTAACCGCAATGGCTAGTGTTCAACAGTCATTGCCAAGCTCTGGTGAACACCAGTCATCACCAAGCTCTAGATGAAAATGGCCCCAACCACTTAGGCTTGCGCTTTGCGCAATCCTGTCCTCACAGCTTGATGATCTTTGAGTTGGTTAGGATACAATCATTGACCTTGAACTCATTCTCTATCAGATGATTTTTGACATCTTGGTCCATCGCTACTTGAGTTCTTGAGAGTGTTGTGCATTTCTTTTCCCCAGATGTTGCAAGGTGATAGAGTTGCATGAAATCTCAACGGTCAGTAGCTTGACAACCCAGTTAGTGCCATGTGGCTAACACAGAGTTTTGAATAGTTGTTTCCAAATTCTTCTTGGTTAGCTCTTTCATTGTTTCAGTTTGAGAACGGAAGGTCGACGGTCACTAGATCTGACTGCAGTAGCGAGTAATCAGATTCTGCCAATATCTGTTTGCAAAACTTCCATCTCTTTTGCTGATGATAGAGGACGGGATGTCGGCTAGTCAGAAGACGTGACCTAGGAACAACCTCTTTAATTTGTTGGTGGTGACCACTGTTGTAGTTGGGGTGAGACAAAAATGTTTGAGAACTGGTCAAACACCATTAGAATTGCGTCAAATCTCTCCAATGATGGGAAAACATGCCACAGAGTCCATGGAGATGTCCGACCATCATTGTGTTGGCATCGGTGGTGATTGAATCAAACCTGGAGGTTTAGCTTGTCTTGAATAATGACCTCAGAACACGTCACACATTTTCCAACAGTTTACGATGGTGTCCCATTAGCAATACTTTGCAATTCTTTTTGCGTCTTGTCCTTGCCAATTTGTACACCTGGGCCAGTGTTGGGTGGTAGAACAACATGGCGAGTGATTCTCTGTCACTAGTAATGTTTGTCAAACCAAAACTTGGTCTTGTTGTACCCATCCAACTCCTCATAACCTCTCAAGAACAGCCTCATACGAGCCTCATTTGAAGCATGATATCTTATCTCAACCGTGAAGTCTACTCATCGACTCAGATCATCTGCTGGATTTTTATTTCCAGGTCGGCATAGTGAGATTGTGTGCTCTTGAAAAGCTTTCACCTATGTATGTGCAAAATACAGTTGTAGCCGAATGATAGAATTGGAGATACTCCAGAACCAGAGCTGAAAACTATACGTTGTAACAGGTTCATTACTATGATTCAATTGCAGGATATCTTTAGTCTCTAACAGCCCAGCTAGAGACTATAAATGCCCTCCCTTCCTCCCTTCCTCCTAGATCGCTACGCCGGGCTACTTGTGCTTGTGGTTGGTACTCAACTTGCACCTATAGCCTACGGCAAGGAGCCTTCAGCTGTCTTTCCTAACAAAATATTCATGCCTTATGTACTCTTCAGTTGCACGGTGGTTGCAGTCACCGTATCGTGCACGCCACCAGATTTACAACATCCGGCATTCACAAATCCCATTGTCATTTGCTCCACGTTGAAGATTTCTCCTAGATGATGGCGTGATCCCCATGCTTTTTGCTAAGAGGGACAGAGACTCCATTGCATGGCTTGTTTTGAACATCATGTACAGTACATGCAAATTTGCACTCGTGGGTGGTGTTCCAAAAATTCTACACTTCCTCGAGTTGGATGTTTGGGACACAGCTCATGGGGGAGAAAAAAATACCCAGTGCAAGGGGTGGAATGATCCCCATGCTACTCCCTTGCTTGCCCACTTGCTCACTGTTTTGGTCGCTTGCTTGCTTTCTTTCTTGCTTTTTGTTACTGGCTCCTCCTCCATCTTCTCTTCGCATCCACGATTGAACGGTATTGAGCTCAGCCAAGAACTTCATGTTAAAAAATGGAGAAAAGGCTTGGATCCGAGTATGCCCAAAAACAGGGACACCTTGCTACATTCACTTCCCCTCCTACTTGAACCATGATTTCCTGAGATACTTCTCAAGAACAATGCTGGTACCCCTGGCATTGAATCTGGCTTCTGGTTCCCATGAGTTTTGGTCAGCCAGATGCCCCTTTTACTACACCAGACACTCACACTATTGCTCCCTCTGGTGGTCAGCCAGAATCTTGTCACCTCAAACTCCTCACTTCTTCACCTTGGACAACAAAGGGTAGAAACTTCCTGTAATCCTATAAAAACATGTGAGGGTCGCACTAGGCATGAAGAATGGAGGTGTGGGATACTTGATGGATGGTGTAATGTGTTAAAAATTCCAGAATGAAAGCCAAATTGGATTGCTCCTATAGATTTTGGAACGGACCTACACATCGTGGCTTGAGCTTTGAGCTTTCAACTCCCAGTAGCTCTATGTTGGCAGAGTTTAGTGACACCTGATCACCCACATGGAATGCCTCCGCATATTGATGCTTATCTGGTTGTTTCTTATGCTACTGTTTTACCGGGCGAGGCATGGTTACTCACTTTAAAAGAGTAAGCTCGGGGTAGAGTGTATTATCTTGGACTAGAAGTTCGGCTTTGGGACGAATTCAAGCTTTGCCAACACGTTCAATGTTGCAGGCGGAGTTTTGCTGGTGGAACCACTACTCACCCTGTGATAGAAACAGGGGCAGCCCTCAGGGAGGTGATCAGGCTCACTAAGAGCCGCCTGGGCAGGACCAACTGTTTGTGAGAGGGGGTTGCAGGTTGCACAGACAGAAATTACGGAAGCGAATGTAGGTTTGCAGAGAACGCAAATGTCTGAATCGACTCTTGAGTGAAAAAGTACATCATCACAGCTTTCTAACAAGCCCTTATATGCCTCATTTGGCTAAGGGAGCACTGAGATCCACTCTGTCAAAGCTCACCCTCTAGCATACTCCTAGCCTAGCGGGATGAGCGGCAGTCACCTTGTCACACAAGAGAATTATGTCTCGCATGGCCTGCATGGCTAAAAATCTTAGACTGGTCCTTCCTTGAAGTCTCTTGGACGTCCTCCAGCCGTCTTTTCTCCTTGGAGGCCGCTCTCAGCCGTCCTGGCCAATAATCCTGCCGCCTTTTGAGCTCAAAGTGCTCAGGTCGTCACTTGAACCCGACTCATGATCTCCAAACTTTGGAAATCCATATCTCACTCAAACGGACTCTGAATTGAGTTCCGTAAAGTGCACTAGAACCTGTGAAACATCCCCTATGCAACTTTAATGCCAGATGATTTTTATCAAGCAACCTATTTTTGTCACTTTCTGTCACTCTCATATCCATCACCCTGTAACGAGATGTATGTATTGTCACAAACTCCTCTGTTAAGGGTTTGTGACCATTTCAGTAGGTGTGTTTGCAAGAGGTTTGAGGTGGGGGATCCGAGAATAACGCTTGTGATAGAAGAGAAGCTGGTGGACCCCGCTAACTTGGGATCCAGAAGGAGCAGACTTGTTTATAAACCCTAAACTACTCATTGTAATTAGACGGTGTTTGCATCAGGTTTGCAAATCAAAAAATTGTTTCATCAAGATTGTACATGAAAAGAAACAGGGGGTCTGAGAATCTCCCTTGCGATAGAAGGGAACCTGCTAGGCACCGCTACGGTGGGGTCCAGCAGAAGCCAGCACCTTACAAAACCCTCAAACATCCTTGAGTTTGTGTGTTTTCAGGGGGCTTGTGAACAAAATCAATGCGTTGACTTTGTCTTTGATCTGGCATTCGCCAAAACTGAGGACAAAGTAGGCACGTTCTGAAATCTGCATCACCGATGTGAGAATGAGGCCTTCGCAAATTCTCATGAAGGCCGTGATCTGAAATCAGCAAGGCTGATGACAGAGCTGGCCGACTTTGTCCTCGATTTTGGCAAGTGCCCAAATCGAGGACGTATTCAGAAGGACACTTCTGAATGGGCCATTTTGGCTGATACACTCTATACCAAGTGATTATTTTTTACATGATTGACCACAACTGGACTAAGCTTAGTTTCTGGTCGTCATAAACTACTTTAAACAGTGTCTTCATGTTGATCCCAAAATCACTGAGTGGTAGGAAAACGTTGCCACACTAAGCTTCTCCTTCCAGCCCTCTCTACCTGATGGGACCATACTTCATAACAGCTGCTCCAAAGTCCAATTCATGTTCTCCATTCTCCCAATTCTCTCTATGTGATGTGCAATGGTTAACTGGACCCACGTGCCAAATTCTTCCATGAAATCCCTTCATAATCACTTAGTTAAGCATGGATCACGATCTAAGACCACCAATTGCGACAATCCATGTAGCTTGATGACATGAGAAATGAGGAGCTGAGTGGTCCCAGAAGTCGTGATGCTCGTTGGGATAGCAATGCAATGCATAAATTTGGTGACCGTATCCACCACCAGCAACACCATGTTTTTTCCTTGCTTTTTCATATGAAATCCACCAATGAAGTCAAGTGAGGTGTTTGTCCATGGTTGCTTTTGCACATGCAATGATTGTAGCTCTTCTGGTTTCTTGGTCCTCCTATGCTTTTACATGTTTGGCACACATCACAATTTCTCCCAAATCTCTTGCAGTCAGTCACCATTGACAAAGACTTGTATTGGCATGCCAAGGCCTTGAGTGTCTTCTGTAAGCCAGAGTGACCCGAGTAGTGGGTGTTATGAGCCTCCTGCAATAGCAAATACTTCAATGGCACATAGTATGACTCGGAAATCTTCCTCTCTTGTTTGCATTGCCAATACACTCCATCCCATGTGGATTCTTTTAACGCACTAGCCATGAGCTCTTTGTGCCATAGCCATGCCTGAACAGGCCCTGCATAACTGGATGGCATGGAGATGGAGGTGTGGCTTCCTTGACGAATAACTTGTCGGATTATGTCGGCTACTTAAGTTCAGTTGCATCTTCAAGTACTTTAAGGTAAAATGACTGGCGTAGAAAACAAATGATGTAAGCCTCTCGTTTTTTGAAAGACAGGATGTCGAAGTCGCATGGATGTGGCGTGTACATGCTGACGCCACCGTTTTGGCCCAGAAACCACAAAATCATCTATAGAGGGGTTTGTGAGTTTTTGGAAGTGGTTTGCGGCGAGTTTACATGGGGGGTCCAAAAATCCCCATGCGTTGAAAAGGAACCTGCTGGGCCCCGCTGCCGCGGGGCCAAGCAGGTGCCCACGCAAAAATGAAACTCTAAATCTCCTTGTGTAATCAGGGGGAGGGTTTGTGTATGGCTTGTCTGGAAAAGATGGGTATAACTTCAAGCAAAACAAATGAAAGAAAAAAGGGGGAATATCTAACTCCCCATTCTTCAAGCATCGGGGATTTTGGCCGACGCCCTTCAGCCGGAATCACCGGCACTCAAAGACCACCCCCCCTCGCCCCGGCAGGCCTATTTCCACCCACTTGATCGAAGCCCTCAATCACGAGGGCCTCAATCGGCGGACGGGTGTGTGGGTTGGTGGGCTACGCCGGGGGGGGGGGGGGGGGGGGGGGGGGGGGGGAAA
>SZWC01006272.1:93985-109857 GCA_023375785.1 Penium margaritaceum | reverse complement strand
GGGGGGGGGGGGGGGGGGGGGGGGGGGGGGGGAGGGGGAGGGAGTGGGAAATTGCCAGCCGTTGACGATGTGCCGACCGGCATTTCTGTCGCAAGAATTCCACCCCTTCATCCCTCAATGCTATCATGGTCCTCCATCGCGATGGACCTGATGGAGGGCCGCAATGGAGGGTTGCATGCGCAATTTCACCATGCCCGGGCATTGACATGCATCCCTGTTCGATCATGGTGAAAACAGGTGGACAAATGGGGCCTTTTGTTGTCGGACAGGGGTGGATGGGGCTTATTGTTCTGGTGGAGGGGCGAATGGGGCTTATTGTCCCGACAGAGGGGAAAATGGGGCATATTGTTACAACGGAGGGGTATATGAGGGTCACATGTGATAAAACAAGGGGATATTGGTTTCACTGTACTAAGATTGCATGACTTATTCCACATTCTAGAATCCTATTTTCAATATCACAGCCATTAACCCAATCACAAGATGTTAATACCGCGTATTGAAAGGAAGAATAATGCGCCAATTCTATGACAAAAATCTAGGCTGGAAACATTGATGTTTTTATGGACGGTGACTTTGACCCATCCAACCTTTGTACCCCCAGTATCCACATTCACAAATATTGGGATATTCTAAAACTTTACCACCATACATGGAAACTTGTCATGCCCATCCAGTCGCACCCAAATTCATTGTCGTTTGGGAGGGACGGTAGGGGATGGAGAGGCAACAGGGGTGTCGCTCATGCAATCGCCATTTTCATCGCACTGGATGGTTGCCAAATCCCCTTCGGCGGCGTGTGCAAATATCCACAGAATTCTCAATAAACATGAGATATCCATGTTTTGCACACTAACCACGTTGTATCAAAGCGTCAATGTTTTAGAAATGACATCTCCACCAGTGCGCACATTAAGCAAGTTACACACATTTCATTTTAGCTTCTTATGTTATGTCCACTAAAGTTTCACTTGATAATGTCATGTCCATTTTTGGAGTATTGGAAAGTCGGTTGTTGGTGAATGGCCCCCACTCATGTGAATGGTCACTATGTCCGAAAACAGGTCCTTGGAGACCATGCGAGACACCCTGGTTCTTTGACAGTTTCCAGCCATCCAAGACCTGTATCCAAACTCAACACAGATCGGATGTCATCGACGTCACAATGTAAAGGCGGCCCAAGAAATGTGCAATGTACGTGGTGAGCATTGTGGCTTATTGCTAGGCTGACATATGTATGTAGTGTTTATGTCTATATTAGACGGAGCTGATCGTGTGCCGTTTCTTTAGGTATTGAAGCCCTAGAGAAAGTCTGCTATCATGCAAACAAAGTAAACGGGAGACTATCGGCACCAAGCACCGTTGTTACACGTTTTAAGATGTAATGGACACACAATACTGAACCAAAACAAATATAATTAATGATCAACATAGAAGGAAATTCCTTCGTTCATTTGCAGTCAAGTTTAAGTACTGATTCATGAAGATTATGTGTGCGTCAAACATCGAAAAACTGTGTAAACCAACAAAAGTCATGAATGGGTGAAAACTTGAAAAAATGCATTGCACAAATCTCATCATGGGCATCCATTGCCAATCCAGTCTCTGGCAGGAGGGAGGGAATGAAGCCAACTAATCATGTCACATGCAGGAGAAAACTTCCATGGCTGGCAGCATTCTGGAGCAAATGCATCGTTGACAACTTTGGCGCAGTCTTTGTAGTCCATGTTGCTGTCGACATCGTAGAAGTCATCCCCATCTTTGTCTATGTCTTCCCCCATGACACTTGGGCAGTAAGACAAGTCCTCTTGCACTAGACATGTGCATTAATAAACCTTCGCGACATGGGCACAGGAAAAGATAGACCAGAACTTGAAAACTACATATGTTGTGCACACTCTAGCCGAGAATGAAAAGACACTTGGGTCTCCTACTGAGCACTCTGACTTTCCCATGGAGTCTTTGGTAGTCATTGGGCACAAGTGTTAGATTTTAGTGGTGGTGTAAACATACGATGTTAAAGGAGATTCTACAATGAGTGATTGCAGTACCCTTAATGTGTTGTCATATTGTGCCATGGATATAACTTTGATTGCTTTCAACGGAAAATCCACAAAGTACCCAAAAATCATAGACATTGAACCAAAACTACATGCCCACAAATCATCTACTTTGCTCTTAACGGCCTTGGGGCTTCTCCATGTCTTGGAACACGTGGTGTTTGACTCATCCCATCAATAACGTTTGCTGTGTAGCTTTCAGATCTTTGCATAGTAGGCCATGTGTACTCAGACTTGGGTTTTTCTTGAGCATGAACGTTTCCACCTGCAAAGACCAGAGAACATTAGGTATGAAAAGGGAAGTTAGAACATGCACATGCAATGGAATTAAAAGTACAACAAAACAAAATAACGTGGGCCTAAATGTATGAATTACTTACCGTTCACATGTACGTGTCGTCATCCACCTCATCAGGCTCATCGTCCCATGCTGCTTCAATGCCAACTTCTTGCTGGACCGCGGCAGCCTAGTAGTACACTTTCTCATACCTTTCCGACTCATGCTGCTGCATCAATTCATCGTACCTGTCCTCGTATTCTTCTTCTTCATCTGAGTATTGCAAGATGTATCTCTCGAGGTCGTAGACTTCCTCTTCTCCTGAGTCACAAGCTGTGTCACCCTCTGGATTTTACAGGGGACCTACACTGGCACCGGCACTATCTGTAGTAGCAGCACCACCAGCAATTGCAGCACCAAATACAGGTGCTGTAGAACCTACTATAGCAGTAGCAGCTGCAATACCTGTTGATGCACCAGATGGCCGGGCTGCTCTTGTTGAGTGCCCTGCCCAGCTCCATTTGAAACCCAGCAGACTTGTTCCCGCAACTGCACCTGCACCCGTAGCAGACCTTCTTGCTTTTTTTCTTGATGCTCCCCACCAGGTTCCAAGTGCACCTGCCCCTGC
Source organism: Penium margaritaceum (assembly GCA_023375785.1). Lineage (NCBI taxonomy): Eukaryota > Viridiplantae > Streptophyta > Zygnematophyceae > Desmidiales > Peniaceae > Penium > Penium margaritaceum. The sequence goes on along the minus strand of SZWC01006272.1, from coordinate 106,892 downwards.
GTCTGCTGCTTTCTGTTCTACTCCATGTGCTCCAGCCCCCTGTGCTTGTGCAGCACTTGTGCCAACAGCCTCTGTCTCTGTCCCTTCTGTCCCACCTGCCCCTTTGTCTGCGGTTGTCCAGCCTTCTCCAAGTGCTACGACCCCCTGTGCTTGTTCACCACTTGCATCAGCATGTGCTCTAGTTCTTCTTGCAAAGGCACTACTTACCCCAGCACCCATTGCTATTGCACCATTTTTTGAAGACATGCCAGGAAAGCGCCTAGATGCGGTTTCTGCGCGTATTGCCTCATCCGTGTGCTCTAGCTGACACAGCAGCATGTTGGTCACGGCAACAGTGGTTGTACCCACCGTGGATGTGTTTGGATATCTTGAATTTTTATGGCCGCGCACCCCACACTGGGGGCAAATGTTCCTCTTCTTCTTGCGGTCTTCACGCTCCCACCTTGTGCCCCTGGGTCGACCAGGGCCACACTTGGGTCCAGGTTGCTTACACAACTTGTCCACCGGGTGTTTCACATTGATGGGGTTGACGCTGGCCATGGGGTTATTGCACGCACGCGGGTAAGCCATGCGAGTGTAACCCATGTCCACCACAGGCTCCGGATGCTCCCTCCTACCAATCATGAAACTACATGCATGCACACAGGCACACACTCCTTCCACCAACCGGAGGTGCACGCCCTGTCTTGCACGTTCACTCAGCGTAGGCGGTTACTCGGGCTTGTCACTGTGTCGGAGTGTGGGCCCTCCTCTTCCACGTCATGGCCAGTCTGTTCACAGATATGTTGAGCATCCTCTTCTTTGGCATTGGGGAGAATTGTCCCTTGACCTGCTTGCTTTTCTAGCGGCAATCTGCAAGCAAGCACCAGTAACAGGTGTACACAAAGAAGTAAAGGGGGAAGCTTCCGAACTTCAGAGCTTCCAAACCTCTAACATTATGGCATTCAACGAGTCTGCACCGTTTGAAGTAGTGTGACCACCGCATCCAAGAGGACAATACAACCTGCACTATTGCTCCTTTGCTATCTTGCCCTCCTCGTTAACTCCAAGAAGCAAGACAGTTTTGCACGGGCTCACGCGGTGTAGTTTTTCCTCACACCGCTGCCACTCCGCCTCATTCAGTGCATGTGCCATGCGCCATAACCACTAGCCTGCCTGTTTTTCGTGCTTCTGCCAGACGTTCTCTTGTAGATGGAAAGCACAGTAGCTGTACAGGGCTCTCGGCAACTTCTCAACCACAGCTTTAGGATCTTCCTTGTCCCGATCGCTGACGATGACGGTTCCATTCTGTCCTCCTATTGGATACGCCAAAGATAGGTGGAAACAGAATCACTTTCAACTATCCTTGTTTTTGCCACTCACCACGGCCCAAGCCATAGGCACACCGTCGTCAGTGGCGTGAATGAATTGGTACATGAGCAGAACCTGCTTATTCCCATTCTTTAGGTGGGTGCCATCCATGGTCAATAGTCGGCGAACATGTTAGAGCCCAAAGATGGTTGGCACCAGGCGCGACAAAGGCAAAGAAAAAACCCGTCTTCAGTGGCCTCGGCAATAGCGTGGGCGTTGGGATCCACACGCATGAGCTACAAAGAAAAAGACACAAAAAGTTTGAGCAAGAAAGCAAGAAGGAAAAGTAAGGACAACTAAGTAAGATAGCAGTTAGAACATATCTCCTCACAATACACTAGAAACAAACTCCATGCCTTGTCCTTCAGCCCCATGACACCCTCCTCCGTCTTGGATCTAGTATATTATAGAGTGTTTTTGTCAGCCTCCTTGCCGGTGCTCTTCTTCAAGATGACCTCAAAATTCTTCACATTGGCCGTGGGGTTACAATTCAGTGTTGATGTAATCTGATAACAAACCCATCGCACTGTCTTTGCTCGATCACCACAGCCCGTTCCTGAAACGCAATGGTGACCGTCCACAAACTGGCCCACGACAACAGTGCCATTTTGTGCGTTTATGTGGGCCTTCAACTGCCACGGACACTTCTTCTCTTTCCACTGTCCACATTGGGCCTCAAACTGGGTCTTCTCGTTCCTCAACCACCATGCAATCATGCGGTTGGCTATGGCATAGTTCTTGACTGCAGTCTTGTCCTCCTCCATCGTGGGGAATTCCATCCTGGGCGGAATCAGATCTGTCGTCTTGTGTCTTTTTGGCTCTATATCTTCAGGTTTGTCATTGAAGGACACAACACAATGACATCTAGTAAATGCAACATAAAAAAAGAATTGGAACAACGGGGACTGCTTCATCATTTCAAGCACAAGACGCCGTGGATTACTATACCCATGACCGCCACGTCTACAACAAAGAGAGCTGTTTGCAACTTGTTTAGGCAAGATAATTAGGTCATGTGGTAGCTTTGCGTGCTCCAAGTCCTCATCATAGACATGGACTTGGGGTGGGAAGAAAGACCTGGCTGGTCGTGTGTTACTCCAGAGGTGTCACTTGAAGGTGTGACAGTTGGTGGTTTTGGGACCTATGTCTACGGCTGGCAACCCAGCCGAAGTGACCCCAATGCTTAGGACAAAATGAGTAAAGCGTAATGAAAAAGAAAAAGAAATGAGCTATGCGTCCAGTCTCATTGGGTCCAGCCGCGTGCCCTGTCACTGAGGTCTCTCTAGCAACAACGAGAGTGGGCCATGGTGCATACAAGACGGCAGACGGGTTTTCTCCTTCCTTGCGAACGAGTTAGTTGACAGCACATAGCTCCACAGACTAACCAGGTTGACAGGATAGACGCAGTGGTATGTGTACCACATATGAATAGACAGTGTGGTTACCATTTCCGGCACGTGGCATGAAGCACTTCACTCGCTATGCGGGTTTGACACTAACTTCCTTTGGACCACCCGAATCATCAACCACATGCAAATCAATGGGTCGAGATCAATGATGACCTGTGCCAATGACATGATTGGTCATGTTTCCTAGGAGTTGCCAGCAAGGCTCTTGCCAGACTGGCACACGATATCTTTTCAACTCGAGAATGAAAGGTTGTATTCAAGAAGTAACAAAATACGGACTTGCAGTACCATGTTTGTGGAGGGAGTACATGAGACGTATATTAACACCCCTTCTATTGAAACGCAAAATAACAGTTATGTTCGGCAATACTATTACTACGTACCAGACGTACACGAGTCCATAATCTTTCCAAGTGGACATTTCTGTCATTGCACAAATAGCCCACCGTGTGTCGAGACCTCGATTTGCACTCCGACAGTCAAGGACAATTCGGCCAACTGTGCTCGCCCTCCGGCGATCCTTCTCGCACTTTCTGACAACTTTGACCACTTTTAAGAATTATCGACAGATGTTTCACGACCGTTCGTTTGACTTCTCGACGAATCAAGGAATACCGAGATTTATAAACATGCATCTCACATTTTCGCCTTCGAACATTGAAGCCCCCTGATTCCTCGGTGGAGCTTCTCGATCCGACCACTCACGACGCGACTCCACTCACGTCGCTTGATGATCAAACCAACAACCCCGACTACGTCTCATTTGTAACTTGACACTTGTACATATGTGTTTGGACATTCTGATACTTGTCATTGATGTACACTTACCGCTAATCATGAATTGATCAAGTGTCCCAAATTCTCAAACCATATTCTGCCTTTGAACGCATACATGTTCTTCATCTACACTCCATTCGGCATAACACTTGGTACCAAAGCGCAACAGTGCTGTAGAGGAATTTGACTAATTCACTCATCCGGAGGACAACCTTGGACAAGCCATCAGTGCATCTTTATGTCAAGACTTTGCACACTTTGCGACTATGACGTGAAGCAAGCGAGCGCATCCAATGACAAGCAGGAGGTCTTTGACATTGACTTCGGTGATGGAGTAGCGGAACGTGCCTATGCACACAAAACATGAAGTGGCAGTGAATGCTGGTGTGATAGGCTATGCGACAGCTGGATCAACGCCGACGGCTCCAACGACCAATCTGGTCATGGATCCAACGGAGGTAAATCGGCCGTCCCTATCGAAAGCCTCAATGTCTATAGTAGGAATGAGAGGTGGCACCGGACAAAAAGCATGGATCAACAAGGAACTGGCGGACTATATCTTCGTGCTCAAGGGGATCAACAACCATCTGCTCCAATAACTCCACGTTGCGATGGAGGCTCTTCGCAACACAAGGGCACAAGAGGCGGTGCTCGTCAAGAAAAACACCCAACTCTCGAACAAACCCAAGATTCATCCGGCCCTATTTGAACCGTTTGATCTTGCAATTTTTTGGTGACCAACGGTTTGGATGTGGCTGACGAGCTTGGAGGTGTACTTCACCGTTGCTGGGGTCAACAACGATCGGAATAAAATTGACTTTGCAATCGGGATTTTGTGCGACATGGCATTAAGTTGATGGTCTTACTTAATGGCCATCCAACGGCAGCAAAAGACCCGCCGGGCCTCATCAACGGCCAACAGTCCCCGTCGCACGTCGTCAACCGCAGGCGTTCAAGCCTTAGAGCAGATGAACCCACAGTGGCAAGACGCGATGACGCGACCAACCAACTAAAGCAAATTCTCACACACAATTCTTACATGTTTTGGACGGTTAACTAAGAATTTTGATGTTCGGTAAAAGCTCCAACGTCTTCATCAGTCGTCCAACATGACAGAGTACACACAGAGATTCTACGAGATCATCACTAGTGTAGACCTTGCTCTTGAAATACTCTATTCTCACTACAACGGCCTCAAACGAGAAATCAGGTAAGAAATTACCATTGTCGTCATCAGAAGCACTTACTGCAAATGATCGCACCAACAGAAAGGATTGATAGCATAGACTAGAACGCTCGGATCCAGGAATCCTGCGACTGACGAGCTCCCAACCATATTTATCGTAGAAATACAAAAAGCGAGTTGGGAGGCTCCTCCACTCTAATGGAAGTGGACGCCGTCGGCCAAAAGGACATGTGTTCCTGTTACAACTGCAAAAACATTGGATTCATCGCTCGAAACTACTGGAGCAAACAAGAGGCCATAAAAGGGGGAAGTCGCAAGAAAATGAGTCGGGAAATGGCAAGGGGCATGTGTGAAAGGCGTGACTCTTGTCCGAGAGGAGCGATATGTGCCAAATGATCACCAAGCTGAATGGCTCACGACGCTGCAGAGGATTTGTGAGGACGCTAACTTCGATGAGGGATACGAGGATGAACAGTTGGCGATACTGCTAAAAGTGCAACCCCGAGGTTGCAAGAGTCGCAAAACGGTACCTGCACTATTGGATGGAGGGGCATCTCACAGTTTCGTAAGCAACGAAAAAGTTAAAAAAGTGGATTTGCAGACCGAACCAGGGGTTTTGAAGGAAAAAACGTCAACTGGACATTACAAATATGGAGACTCCAAAAACCACTACGACTACAAGTGGGAGACTTGCATGATGTAATGGTCTGGAGGTCATACCCAATGAGTGACAACAAAATCATTCTCAGACGTAATTTCCTATACTAGCACAATCCGCGGATCGACAGGAAGAGTGGCGACGATTATGTGGAAATCAAAGGCACCAGACGATAACTTCCGCGCGTGGAGTGGAAGACAACATAAAAAGCAGCAGAGGTGGAAGCAGTAGAGGAAACTACAGCGACCAAGAAGTGATGACCTATGCAATCGATATCTCTCAACGTGGCCAAGAAATGTATACAACGAGGGGCTCATGCTTGGCTTGTACACGGAAGTGGCAACATCTAACTCATCGGCCTCATCAGCCTCATCAAGCTCATCAGCCCCATTAGCCTCATCAGCCTCATCGGCATCAACAAAGTTCGCGATGGTTCCCGAGGAGTTCGCACCTCTAATTCAAGAGTTTGCAGAAGTCTTCCCCAACAAACTTTTGAAAACCCTACCACCCCAATGCAACATTGACCATCACATCAAACTAATCCCGGGTAGCTGACCCATAGTTCGAGTAGCCTATATGATGAGCGACCATGAGCTGACCGAGTTGAAAAAGAAACTCTACGAGATGTCTGGTCAAGGATTCATGTGCATGTCCACGTCATCATACACCGCATCATTGTTGTTCTAGAAAAAGAAAACAGGAAGAAAAAGATGTGCATGGAAGACCAGGCATTGAATGACGCTACTGTCAAGAACCGCTACCCTCTCATTCAAGCCGATGAGCTTTTTGACCAACTCCAAGGAGCTAAAACTTTCACCAAAATTGTCCTACGCAGCGGCTATCACAAAACCCGGGTGGCAGACGCAAACAGAAAAATGTGAGCGTTCCGAATACGCTACATGTATTTTGAGTTCATGGTCATTCCCCTTGGACTCGCGAATGCCCTGGCGATGTTCATGGTGGCAATGAAAATCATTTTTCACCCACACCTTGATGATTTTATTGTGGTGTATCTTGACGATATCCAAGTGTACATCCACACCCTGGAGGAGCACGATGGACATCTTCGAAAAGTTCTCAAAGATTTACAATGAGAGAAATTCTTTTGAAGAATCGAGGTGCAACTTGGGTCACTATTCGATTGAGTTTTTTGGTAATCAACGGTAGGCGGATCGCCATGGATAAAAAGAAAGTGGTAGCAGTCGCTGATTGGATGACACCAAGCAACGTCCGAGACGTCCATGTTTTTCTCGGTTTTTGCAATTACTACCAGAGTTTTGTTTGGGATTACGCCCAAGTGTCAGAACCTCCCTCTGATCTCACTCAAAAAAAGAATGAGTGGCGGTGGAGAGACAGCGAACAAGAAGCGTTCACCACCTTACAAAATGCTCTGTCCTCGTTGCCAGTCCTACGATTACACGATCCAACAGTGGACTACTTCATGACTGTGGATGCCTCCGATCGAGCCATAGACACAGTCCTCCTACAAGGTCACGTCAACGGAGAGCAACCGGTTGCGTATATGTCGCAAAAGTCACGCGGACCAGAACTCAACTACGCTGTACACAAGAAAGAGATGCTGGTAGTGATACACGCATGCAAGACATGTTGGTGCTATCTCGAATGCCAAAGGTGCATCGTACGTACCGACGATGCATACGTACCGACGACCATCACGCACTAAAACATTTGAAGACGCAGCAGAACCTTAGCCAACATCAAACCTGATGGATGGAATTCCTTAAATCAGGATTTGACTACAATGTTGAGTACCGGCCAAGCAAAACCAACCCAGTGGATGCACTGAGCCACCGACCAGACTTGATGGCTAAGGCAGCGACACTTCAATGCCAGCAAGATCCATATCTTGAGCAGTTGTTCACACGTGGCTACGACTAGCATGGTGGATACGACAAAGCCAAGTTTTGGTACAACACACCCTATTGGGGACAAAAATTCACTCGCCAGGTGCTTGTTCCCTTGAACGACGAACTCCGCCACATGCTGCTCGAGGAGTGCCACAACACCGGTCCAGGTGGAAATTTTGGAGAGGATAAGACGCTGAAAAAGTTGGAGATGCAAACCGACGTGGCCAAGTTCTACAAATCATGTGACAAGTGTCAGCGACAAAAATCCTGCCGCACATCTCCACCTGGACTTTTGCAGCCGCTCCCTATTCCAAGGAACCATGGACCGACATCTACATGGACTCCGTTAAGGATTTTTGATCATATCCAAGGGATATGATGTAATCCTTGTGGTTGTCGACAGGTTTTCTCAAATGTCCCACTTTATCCTGACGACGACCACAATTATTGCTGAAGGAACAGCACGGTTGTTTCCAAACAACATCATATGGTTACACGGCGTACCTAGAACCATCACAAGGGACAGAGACGGTCGATTTACCAATCGTTTCTGGCGCAAACCGATGACTCCCTATGACAGTCGAATCCAGCTTTCCACAGTGTTCCACCCTCAAACCAGCCGCTAAAACGAGCGAACCAATGAGACGCTCAAAAACCTCCTCCAAACATTATGCGAGCCATACAGGACAGATTGGACAGTCAAACTTCCGACTGTCAAACTCGCATATAACTCGGCAACGTCCACCACAACAGGGAAAATTCCGTTTGAATTGGTGTATGGCAAACTTTCCGCCACACCAGCCGGACTTCACAGCCAAAGCAACATTCCCGCGGTCGAAATCCAACGCCGTGATTTCTTCACCATCTGGAATGAAACACGGCAGATGCTTCCAAAGACACAAGCGGCGATGAAGCAAGGAGCCAACCGACATCGTAGCAATGACATATCTGCCATTGGGGAAGAACTTCTCCTAAGCTCGGCAAACATCGAACTCCCCGGACCTGACTGTTCAAAACTCAAACCCCGATGGTAGGGACCATTTGAGATCGAGCGCATGCAAACCCCTGTGGTTACGTGACTCTAACTCCTTGACACTGTGCAAGTTCATCCGGTATTCCACATTAGCAAACTCAAGCACTACCGGGACCCTGGCGGGAAACTCCCCTACAAGGATGTACCTCCCCCTCCTTGTAGAAATCGGTGGAGTACATTGCGTCAAAAAGGGAAAGCTCTCAGTGTATCAATCACGGGCGGTCACGAATGAGGACGGCTTTGCGGACAATGCTCGTCAATCCACAGGTCTCACCGCGTCGCGTCATCATAGAGCAAAGCACCCTTTGAAGCTACGTAGTAATTTCGTGTACAAAAGCTTTTTATGGCTTCGCGATTGCATCCATTTGTGTTAGCCACTTCATTTTGTGCTCTCTTTCCTTCCAACAAGAGCCCGTTTTGTACATGTTCTTATCCATCGGCAAGGTACTTACGATGGATAGTGGGTTTTTACAAAATCCTCTCACCAAAAACATACATATAGAGAAGTGATAACGCATTTCTTTATATAGAAATTCTTTGCGAGTTCCATTTCTCACTTATGCTGTTTTTGGTCGCGGATGTCAAAAGGCAACCCTAGTTGACGTACTTGTCTTATTCAACCTACCTTGAGGGTGGCCTTGACCGTGATAGCTGGCATGATCAAGCGTTCAGACAGAGCATTTGGAACGTGCTCTCTCTACACTCCTCTAGTACAAGTGGACGAGGGCACATAGTATGTCATCGAGGACATCCTCGACCATCGACGACGTGGCAAAACAATGGAGTATCTTGTCAAGTGGTATGGGTACGATGCCAGCCATAACAGCTGGGAACCTTATGATAACCTCCTTGACATCGATCATCTAATCGACTTGTATTACCGCCATGACCGGGCCACATCGGTACGCACGCCGGGACGCCGCGACAAAGGAGGAGGAAAGTTTTACATACCAGACGTACACGAGTCCCTAATCTTTCCGAGTGGTCGTTGCTACCATCACAGAAAGAGCCCACTGTGTGTCGAAACCTCAATTTTGACTCAAACGCTGAAGGGCAATTCGGCTAATGTCCTTCGCCCTCCGGCGATCCTTTTCGCACATTCTGACAACTTCGGCCACTTTCAAGAATCATCGACAGAAGTGTCATGACCTTTCGGTCGACTTCTCAACGCATCAAAAAGCATCGAGATTGTTAAGATTCATCTATCATTTTTGCCGTTCTCCTTTGAAGCCTCTCAATTCCTCAAAGGAGCTTCTCTATCCGACCACCCACATCACGACTGCACATGCCTCGCTCGACGATTGACCCAACAATCCTGACTACGTCTCATTCATAAATCGGCACTTGTATGTATGTGTTCAGACATTTAACAGTTGACGTCAATGTACACTTACCGTTGATTATGAATTACTCGGGTTTTCCAAATTCTCAAACCACGTTCTACCTCGCAACTCATACACATTCACCAGGTAGCCTCAATTTTTTGTAACAATTATGATTATGGTGAAATAGCTCGGATGTCCATATCGTGCACACTATTCAGTTGGCGTGCCCATAGGAAGAAGATTTAGCACAACATATCTGGCGCACTAAAAGATAAGAATGGAGTACCCATGAATATCATGGGTACTCCAGTGAGTTCTCATCCGACTAGCCGCACGACAGCAGAGAGAAGAGTTGAGGAACCGCTACTCTAGCTAATAAACCAAGGATAACAACGCATGCGGAGATGGTGAGAAGTTGGCAGAGGAGCCTTGTGACGGGCCTCTCCTGACGGAGTAAGGACTATGTCTGCGATGGAAATGTGAATAGAGCTGATAGCACCAGAGGTAGCGTTTGCTGCAATGGTGGCCACAACAGCCAGAACTAAGGAGGCCACTATGACCTGTTTGGCAATGTTGGGAGCAGCTATTGCATGAAGAGACAGGGTTGCCACTGCCTCTGTGTGCATTGCAGTGGCGTTGCTGTGTTTGTATGGGCCCTGTTGGCCTGAGCAATCAAAGAAAACGTGGCGGCTGCGATGGCAGCCGCATCAAGTATGACACCAGGTATCCCTTTCTATGCCAGCTCCATCAAGGCTGATGGAGCTTGCATAGAAAGGGACGTCCAGCACCCGACCTGGTGTCTTGTGAGTCTCTCAGGCCGAGACAGTGTCAGCAGCAGAAGTAGATCCCGGAAATGGTTTGGGCCGGTTGGTCACGTACCTGGCGGTGGCAACGTTGGTAGTGTACACCTGCCGGTCAATCTCGCTATCTCGCTCCTCCTCCTAGTACACAATGTCATCACACAATTAGTCAGAGGAGAGAATGCAAAACCATCGTAGGTTGTTACTGGGTGAAGGTGCGTCCCATGTTGCCCATTCCTGTTCAAGAATTTCAGCCTCACGTGCTCCCTCTCGAGCAATAGTGCGAGGCAAGTACAGTTTGTTGCCGGGTGGGCTGTCTAGCGGTAGAGAATCCAGTATTGTGACTTGTCCGACTAATGACAGTTGAAGCACATGCGATGGCTGCGACTGCTCCTGATGTGGAGTGACATGAATACACCAAGCGTGAATTTCACCAGGCGCGAGCCTAGAGGAAGGCAGGGCAAAGACGGTAGTAGCCTTGAGATTCATGGAAGTCATGAGATAGTGGTTGAAGCTGCTGCAAGCCGAGTGACTAAAGTTGCAATAGCAACTGTGGTTGTCGGGATCAAGACGATCGTATGGTGGCAATAGATGCTACTACGGACCGAGATACTGAAGTTGTAGCAGCAGCTATAGCCCCACAGCGGCCTTGGGGAAGCAGCAGATGCTGCTGAGGACCTGGAGCTGTAGAAACAGATGTGCTTGCTGGAATCACAACGGTTATGGGAAAATAGTAGATGTTCTTGCGAGAAAAGTGTCTGGGGCTGTGTAGCAATTGCAATGGTGGTGATCACAATGGCCATAGAACAGCTGTAGATGCTACTGGGAGCCAAGAAAATGTAGTTGTAGTGGCAGTTGCAGTTGCATAAATCACGGAATCCATGAGGCAGCAGCAGATGCTAATGAGGACCAAGAGCTCAAGGCTACAGTAGCTGCTGCAGTTGCAGAGATTACGGTGGCTGTGGGGAAGTGGGAAACGCTACTTCGGCCAAAAAAGTGACAAACAGAAAAACTGTGGGCAGGGAGAGTGGCCTACGGATTGCAAGGCTGCAGTAGTAGTAGAAGATGCGTTTTCAAGAGTGACAGTAATGGGTGGGTATGTGGCACATGCCGCCACTCGCGGGTCGGGCCGTAGGTATAGGCCGTGAGTCATGGCAATGGCTGTTGCTATCAAAGGGGCATTAAATCGTATGGCATGAGAGTGCACCATGGGATGAACTCAAATGAGAGATGACCTAGATTGTGCCTCGGTCAATGGCTGGCCCACAGACCGTGTGCGATGAGGCGATTTTACTCAGTGCTCTGATACAGTAAATGTTCTTGTGTGTGCACATAAAGGGAGTCAGGAGAAGGAGAACTTGTGGGAAGAGCCCTACCAGACATACACGCAATGGATGTGGAAGTTTGCACTTAGAACCAAGACAAGTCTTGGGGAAGAGGAGCGAGGATCTTTACACCAGCAGGTGCTCATGTCCCTCGTGCATCACACAAAGCGAGGCCACACCGCCACCCGGAGGTGAAGTGTGACCTCTCGGTATTCAACCGAGGACAGCTACTCACTACTGCATGGCCAAATGCTGACATGGTGGCCCCCTTAGGATGAGCATCTTGGAAAACATGGATGCTCCCCCAAAACCCACATGAAATCATGGACACCGATCAAGTGTTGGAACTGGAGGAGAGAGGGAGCCTTGGAGCAACGAGCATGTGGGACTCGAAGGGCATCACTTGTGCTGAAGAATGGTTGTTGAATCACTAAAAATGATGGAGTACATATAGAGCTAGAACTTGGGCAAGTCAGCCCTATCACAAGCCACACCACTTAGCCATAGAGGCTAAGGCTCACACACTTGAGTCCATAATCTCACACAAGGGAGGAAATCAGCCTAGCAATCAGGGTGACCACTCACACACGACCTAGAGAGCTAGAAAATGCTCTCATGGTACACTCCTAGTGGTCACATCCCATGGAGAATTGCCATGTGTCCATGGCTAGCACACAAGGATCTCACCTCACCTAAAAAGTAAGAAGAGGTACCTTTTTTCTAGTCAGCACACTCTGACAAGACATCCCAAGAATCTACGACCTTTTTGGATATTTCTCCCATCAGGTCTTGATCCTGGACCTCTTGCCTTTTTCTTTTCTCAGGCTAAGGCATGGAGCCATGGCCCATGGTCACCCGGATATCGGCGGTCGATGACCCCGAAAACTTCGAAAATTCATGTCTCCCAATCCGGCCGTTGGATCGGCCTCAAACTTGGAGTGTAGGCATTTGGCCACCTGATCTTTCCAATGGTGAAGTTGGATCGACAATTGGAGCAGACATCTGGTAGTTTCCTGGAACTTGCTCTTGTGGACCTGAAACTGAGCCGGATGGCTCCTTTCCCAACAATCTCCCACTTTGCCGCAGTCAGAGTGGGCTGAGTCCACATGCCTTCATGCAGAACTGCTGCTTCTCACGGGTCACTGGCTTGGTACAGAAATCAGCGACCTGCTTGCT
>SZWC01006272.1:76396-86396 GCA_023375785.1 Penium margaritaceum | reverse complement strand
GGAGGTCACAAATCACAACGCTCCCCCATGACCCGATGGTACGGTTGTCCATACACGTGTAGCACTAAGACAAGTACAACAACGACAGATGGGACACGGACACAGACACACCCAACACTCAACCACTCTCAAGTAAGGGGCGAAGCCCAACATAACGAATGGCCACCAGGAACTTTCCGCATGCTAGTGCCTTCGTCAAGAAATGAGCACGCTACATGTCGGTCCCAACCCATATGATGGAGATCACGTGTCGCTCCACCAATTCACGCACAAAGTGATGCTCAACTGCAATCTGCTTCGTGCGAGTGTGAAAGACACCAGTGTTCTCCATAATGTCAAGAAAACTCTGGTTGTCGTAACGAAGCACAATGGCAGGGACTCAGTGACCCAACTCAAGGAACAGGCGCTGCAGCCATACCGCCTCAGCAGCCCCTGCACCTAGAGCAACATACTCTGCCTCCGATGTGTTGAAAGAGCATGCACCTTTTCCACTGCCTAGCTGGCTAGATGCACATACACACAAGGCATGCACTGCTCTATGGAGTACGTCCCCTTGGTCTGTTCCAAGATGGACCAGGAATGCACTGCCCATAATGGGTATGTCCCCTGTGGATCATCGTAGGAATCATACCTTTGTGGCCTAGTTGAATAGACACCAAAATCTCAAACGAGAGGTTATTAAACCTTGCGACAGTCACAGTTTTCTTTGTGTCCCAAATTGGGACAGGAAGCTTCTAGGAAGCTTACTAGAGCCTGCCTTGAGGATGACACTTGGCGGTCTAAGGACGCCAAGTAGGACTGTAGGTTGAGGTTGGCTCCAGTGGAGCCACTACAAGCAGAACCTTTAGCAAAGCTTTACCAGTATAAAATCGTATACCTTGCATGCATCCATTTATAGTTCTTGTCTTTGAGAATCCTCACAGAGTGTCCAACCAAAGGTAGACACTAAAGACCAACATGCCGACTTCGTGAGGTTACAAACCAAACGAACCTAAGGTGTGGATCCCTAGTTCAAGGGTGATATGTTATCTTGGTTGCAATACCAAGAGCGGTTGGCGGCCTCCCATGTCGGGACCCATTTTCTAGACCGTTGCTATCTGGCGCATTCACACGATGAGCTACGTGCAATGCAGATCTACTTCCCGTTGCGCCAGGACATAGTGGTACCATCAAGTAGGAACACGTAACCGATGCGACTGCGTCCATTTGGGCTCGAGGCCCAGTTGTTGTCAGTGTAGCCATCAAGTACCACCAAATAATGCCGACGAAAGCAGAGTCCAAGGTATTGTGTGGAAACCACATATCGTACCACTCGCACAGCCGCGTGAAGGGCTCTAGCGCATGGAGCCTGTAAAAACTGGGAAGGAGGTTGATGTCACGACGTGTGGTAATGGCTAGGTACATCATAGATCCAATGAGACGGAGGTACAACGTCACATCTACTGTCTCCCCCAGCTGTGTGGGATTGTCCACCTTCAGGGCAACCTGCCCGTCACGCATGAGAGGTGTGGAGATCGTGGGCATTGCGCCGAGGAGGTCGTTGAAGTCCTCCCCCACAATACGTGTGTATCGGGCCTGATGCAGGAGTAAAGTACATCGTATGCGGTCTCACACGATCTCCATGCCAAGATATACCGCAACAAGACCAAGGTCATTCATCCTGTAGGCAGTCTAGAGGACAGCCTTGGCCTCCTTCACGGTCTCTAGTGAAGGAGTCGTGATCAGAAGGTTGTCGACATAGACCAGGATGGTTGTGAACCGATCAAGCATCCGTTGGATGAAGAGAGAGGGATCTGCCTCGCTCTGTACATATCGCGCACTAGTCAGGGTGCCGGTAATCTCCTGGTTCCAACACCGAGGAGACTACTTGAGGCAGTACAAGGACTTGCGCAAGCCCCCAACCTTGTCACCCTCCTCAAAGCCAGGTGGCTTAGCCACGCAAATCTCCTCATCGAGAGAGCCGTGGAGGAACACATTGTCCACATCCATCTGGTGTAGTTCCCAGTCATGCTGAGCCACTACACCAAACAGGGCTCGAGCTAAGGTCATGCGGTCGATAGGGGCAAAGTTATCAGTGTAATTAATGCCCTCGATCTGAGAGTACCCCTTAACGACCAAGCGAGCCTTGTGGCGTTCTAGTGAGCCATCATAGGGCTTCACTTTCTTATGAAAGACCCACTTGACCTAAATAGCCTTCCTCCTAGATGGAAGGTCGACTCGCTCGTCAACTCCGTGCTCTCGGATGGCACAAAGCTCATCCTTGCATGCAGCACGCAAAGCATTAGTATCCTGTGATGAGAGAGCTTCCCTCAGTGTACCCAGGTCAGGCGCCATGTAGGGAGAGCTCTGCATGGCAAGAACACACGCCCTTGTGCTAGGTCTGACGACCACAAGAGCAGCTACTGCATTACGAAAGATATAAACTCGCGAGT
Source organism: Penium margaritaceum (assembly GCA_023375785.1). Classification (NCBI taxonomy): domain Eukaryota; kingdom Viridiplantae; phylum Streptophyta; class Zygnematophyceae; order Desmidiales; family Peniaceae; genus Penium; species Penium margaritaceum. The sequence continues at coordinate 83,964 of SZWC01006272.1, read as the reverse complement.
GACGAGATCATGCCTTACGGGGCACGCTGGATGCACCTCTGTGTGCTCAGTGTAGACACTCAGGCCTAGGGCCTTTGTGCCGAGATCACCACTCGCGATGCTACGAGTGGAGCGCCTGGGTGCGGGACCAGACACTCACTGGGCTCCAGAGTCTAACGGTCGAAGATGCCGCTAGGCTCACGGGAGTAACCTGGGCTTGTGGGGCGCACCTCAGGATCAAGGACAGGCACAACCACAGCTGGTGAGGGCTGAGGCAAAGGAGTTAGTGATGTCGTGCGAGGAGATGCATGTGTGGGGAGCACGGGATTGGGTGCAACAGTAGGAGCAGGTGAGGCAGGACAACACACAGAGGCAGGAGAACCGGCGGACACAGGTATGGTCACAAGAGTATGCACAGGTACAGGGTCATGGGTACTTGTGGGGTGTGAGGGAAAAGGGTTAGAAGCTGGCTGTGCTGGAGAGGTCTCTGGGCCGATAGCGATGATCGCTGGGTCATCAAGAGCCGGAGACCTGGATGTGGAGGGAGCTCAAACGAACCTTTCAGCCTAGCGAGAGGTGCTCGCAGGCGCTGACTCCTCCATCCGTCAAGAAACGCACACGTAGGAGTATGCGTGAAAGACAGCGACGTGATCAATGTCAAATCACGGTAGGTGAGGGACTCAAAGAAGAGCGAGTCGCGTGACTCAATGATGCAACGACGAGCAGAATCCCAAAAGCGGCAAGCCTTCGACCGTGGGGAGATGCCTATGAAGGCACACAAGCGACCTAGCAGTGAGACCTTGGACCCCTGTTAGTCCTCCGTGTACCACACACAAACTAAGGAGATCCAAAGAGGGTGTACCGACCCCCATCGGACTGAGACTCGACTGGAAGAGGACCAAGAAGATCCGAATGAACTAACTCAAGAGGGCGAAGTGTGTAAGAACAGGAGTCGGGGTCGGTGCAAAGATGCATCTTACCCTGGGCGTAGAAGAGACGGTCGGTCTTGGGCGGCTTCTTAAAAGAAGTCGTGTCAAGACCGAGGGCGGGCTGTGTCGGATTGAGCTTTGACACAGTGTCGGAGCCTACATGACACAGATGGTGATGAAGTAATCGCTGGTGCTTAGAAGACAGAACGCTAGGGACAAAAACACGAGCTGAGGGGGGGGAGGAGTAAGGAGGAGAAGCCCGAGAGACACGATAAAGGTCATCCACAATGGAGGTACGAAGAACAACGCTACGAGTGTCAATAGCATTCACAGTCGCAGAGTCTGTATTGTGCTCCACAGAGGGTCCCATTAGTGTGCAAGCACGTACAGAAAGCAAACTGAGCTCAAGGTCAGGCAGAAACAGCACCTCAGAAAGATACAAGGGGCCAGACAGACCATCAAAACACATGACCCCAACACCCTGGACTGGGACGGACTAACTAGAGCCTGTGAGAATTGAACAAACAGATAACAGAGCTGAGAACAACGAAGTAATTTCGACAATAGGTCATGTGATGAGTGGCACCGGAATCGATGATCCAAGTGCCACCGGCATCACGAGTGGAGGATGTCACTTTATAACGGGCAAGGGAACACTCTGCTTGTGATGGACGCTAGGCAGCAGGTGGGGAGGAATGACGAAGGGCACAAAGGTGAGACTCATGAATCCAATCAGTAAAGTTAGGCCCATCGTCATCACAGGCCGACAGTGCCCCCCCTCATGAGTCATCCCAAGCCACAAGAACAGACGGACAGACAGTCTGTAAACCACCCAGCTGTAAAAGCACACTCGCACCTCCCTGAAAGCAAAGCGCTAGAAGGTGTGGGAGCTCAGTGATGATGCGGTCACATGGGTCCGGGTCGCCGGTGCTTGCCGGTGGTGAAGTGGGAACTGTTGCGCTCGTGGTCGCCGCGCGCCCGGAGGATGTACTGCTCGACATAGACCATAGTACGTGCGCAGCCTGAAGCTTGCGAGTAATCCGTGCCCAGTCGAGCGGCTGCTGGCTCTCGGTGAAGGGATGAGCGCCCCCACAGTTGTAGTAGTGAACAGTGCGTCCACTGCTACTACCCGATGACGGCTGCTACTGTGATTGCTGCTAGCCCGAGCTGCGCCTCCGTCACCCCTTCTTCCCGTGTGTTCCAGCTGTGACACCCTGCGTCTGAGTCGGTGTAATCGGGGTGGATGAGGAAGAGGAGGACGTAACATAGGATGGAAAAGGAGACTGCAAGAGCGGCGTCTGTGGTCATGCAACGACTGCTACAACAAGGGGAGTCTCCTAATGAGCCATGGCTGCCTCACAGGCGGAAGTCACCTGGAGGAGATGGTGCGCCTAGGGAAGAAGCTGAAGTGAGGCTGAAAACGACTCAAGCACGGGGTCACTGTACCTCGTGAAGATGTCTGTGTGCTCAAGGCAAACTCTGAGCATAACCTTGCGGAGCGCCCATACCTGTGTACCTCTTGAGGTCCCAAGGCGTGTGTAGATGCGCATGGCGCATCGCCACTAGTGAGCTGCAGGCTTGGCCGGCCCCTTACGAAGGGAGTACAAGACTAGAATACAAGTGGCGTGGGTGGCGTGCGTCTCTACAGCAAGTAGGGATAATGCCAAGTCCCAACCCCCGCATGGATCAATGCCGGTGCCTCTGCCGGCCTCGCCAAGGAACGAGCGGAAGTCAACCATGGTCTCGCGCAGCATGGCATAAAGATGTCCGCGCATCGCCCTAGCCGGTGTCAGCACCTATGCTTGGTCCATAGTCTGCTACGGACAGTGGTAGTAGGGCCACACTCTCTCTAAAGTGGCCCAAGCCTGGAAAAGGATCTGCCAGCAGTCAAAACCGTCCTCGCTAACATACCGTGGGGGCAGTGTATCAAAGTCCTTGGATTACCACTGCGTAGGGAGAGCAACCACAGCCTGAAGAAGACGAGGGATGGGGAAGACATCGGGAAGAGGGAAGTCACTGGGGTGGAGGTTAGGCGACGATCGAATGGCGGGAAAAAGAGATGTGTGTGGGGGTCGAGAACTCGTCTAGAATTGGTGGAGACGCTCCTGAAGCAGACGAATCTCATGCTTCGGGGAGTCGCCCTCCATGCCTGGCACATCTGGATCCTCATCCCAAGGATCAATAGGTGGCAGGTCGCATCCAGCTCCTGTCTCCGGTGCTGGAGCTGACTGCTGTGTAGAGGGTGCGACACCGGCAGCTCCCTCAGAGGTCGGCCGTTGGGCTGTGGACTAACCCCGAAGAAGCTCAGTGAGTGTACGGATGGCGTCAGTCTGCTCCCGTTGTAGGCGACGAATCTCGTCCTGCTAGCTCCGGAGGTCCGCAATAGCCTGCGAGCGTGGGCTCATGACCCCTGAGGAGGAAGAAGAGGGATCTAGTATCCTCTTTCCCTTATCACCGCATGAAGCTATGTCACCACTCATTATGGGGCGTGATGTCTACTTGGTCAGATTGCGGAAACGTAAGTGTTTCTGAATGAGTTGATACGCTGGAAAACTTTGACTCTCCGACCAAAAAAGGAAAGTGCTGATGACAGCAGGTGGTTGCTGATGTCATCATGACCTGATGATGTCCGCATGACCTGATGATGTCAGCAAGGAAGAATGCTGATGTCAGCTCCACTCATTTTTTCTTTTTTTCTTTTCTTTGTGACAATCCTTGCGGTTGTTTCTCTGCTACGCAGGGGGCGTCTGCTCCGCATTAGCCGCACGAAATATGCGCGAAAGCTCCGCAGCATCTTCCGCTTGGCTGCTCTTGCTGCTGCGCTGGCACCTGCAGCAGTAGCCGCATGGTTCTTTGTGCAGCTGTGGTAGCAGGTGCACACTACTGCTGTGCTGTAGCGCAACTGCGCACTGGTGCTGCAGCTGTTGCGCGTAGTGGCTACTGCTCGTTGCTGCCGCCGTGCGCTGCTGTTACGCTCCTGCTATGCTATACTACTGCTACTGCTGCTATTGCTGCTACTGCTACAATGCTGCTGCTACTGCTCAATGCTACTGCTGCTGCACGCTACTGCTGCTCGCCGTCGCCGCCACCGCTATGCAGCGCTTCTGTGTGCTGCTCCTCCCACGCGCTCCTGCTGCCGCAGGCTGCTGCTGCTGCTGCCAGTCGTCGCCTGCCGCGGCTATGGCCTCCTGCTGCCACTGCCGACGCCAATGCCAACAGCCGTTAGCGGCTGCCACCTGATGCAGATGTCACCTGCTGCTATTGGCGGCTACTACTGATGCACTCTCACATGGGTGCCGTCGCCGGCAGTCGGGTGTCATCGGCAGGTCCTTGTGGATCGGCAACAGTGGTGACGCTCACTGCTTCTGCTCTGCTGCGTCTCTGCTGCGTAGCTCGGCGAGAAGTGTCTCACCGCTCTGATACCATGAGAAGCTTCCTAGAAACACAACGGCTAACTTACCGTCAGTGCGTGGTCAGACGGTGACGCCAGTCACAAAACGTGCACACAACGGCAAGGGTCTGGCTAGGAGACACAAGGCAAAGTGTCATGATCTTTAAATAGCATTTGCGGAAAGAAATGACAAATGATAGGTCCATGGCATAAGTACCCACCGCGGCGCACGGCAGGTGTCGTACGTAGCAGTGCAAGATCTGTCCTAATTCCGGCCCAAAAACCACTGTTTTGGCCGTAACTCTGCGCAGACATATCAGTACGCTACACCGTCTGAACCTAGACGTGTAGAATCAAAAGCCGTACGCTACGACTGGTCACATGTATGTATCCGGCATCAAACGGTGGACACACAATACAAAAACATGCATATTGGGCCCACGGCTAGTCCACCGATGAACTCTTGTGTGCTGCAGGAAAACTGCAGGAGGTCCCAGGTAGCGTCCAGAGCTCTGGAACGGTCGTCGGTCAGCTCTGGGTTGGTAGTCCGCCACCAGATGATGAACCGGTGCCATCAGGGTCTGCAGCAAGGATCTGCACGAGTATGGATACGGCCGAGTGGTCACAATTGTGACCACTCGGCCGTATGCGGTTGTTGTTACGTGAGCTGTTTCCGTCCGTTTGTACAACTTATTGTGACCACTCGGCCATGTCCATGCTCGTGCAGATCCTTGATGCGGACCCAGTTGGCGCCGGAGCACTGATGGTTGGTGGATTCCCCCGCCAGCAGCCACCAAGCGGCTGCCATGACGTCCCCGGTGCTTGCTTGGGTACTCTGTAGTTTTTCTGCAGACGCTAGATTTTTCTCGGTGGACAGGCTCTTGAGGCCAATTTGCATGTTTTGCATTGTCCTTCCACAGATTGATGCCGGACTTGTGCGTAGTAGCGTCTGGCTCAAGATTGTGCACGTCTAGGTTCGGACGGCGCAGCATTCTGACATGTGTGCGCAGAGTTCCGGCCAAAACAGTGGTTTTGGGCCGGTTTTAGGACAGCTCTTGGACCGCTGCGTGCGACACCCGTTGTGCGCCGCGGCAGGTATTTATGCCATCGACCTGTCATTTGTTTTCTCTCTCTGCAAATGCTTATGAAGCATTCAGACACTTTGCCTTGTGTCCCCTAGCCAAACCCTTGCCGTTACGTGCATGACTTGTGACTCTCGTCACTGTCTGATTAGGCACTGACGCCTGGTCAACGGGAGTGTGGCTAGGAAGCTTCTATGCATCTTCTCAAGTAAACTATACAGGTCGACCGGAACATCACAAATCACAACAAGATGGACGGTCGGACAGACAGACGGAGAGATTGACGGATGAACGGAGAGATGGACGGACGGACGGACGAAACGACGAACAGACGGGTGGATAGACAGAGGGACGGAAGGAAGGAAATTTGGATGGACAGACGGACCGGCGGACGGACCGACGGAAAGATGGAAGGACGGACCAACAGACGGACGGACGGACCGAAGGATGGATGGACGGAGGTGCGGACGGACGGACGGACGGAGGGACGGAGGGACGGAGGGATGGAAGGACAGACACATGGACGGACGGACGGACGGACTGACAGATGGACAGACTGACAGATAGACGGATGGACGGATGGACGGACGGACGGACAGATGGACAGATAGACGGACAGATAGACGGACACGCGGACAGGGATACAGACAGACACAGAGAGGGGGAGTGTAAGGAGGAATGAGGGAGTGTAGGAGGGAGTCAGGGAGAGGGGGTGAAGCTGATGTGGTTTTGTTTGGTCTTAAACAATTGAGGGAGGTACTTGGCAAGTGAGAAGGGTCTAGTTACACAAAACCTAATAACTTTCCTTGAGAAACAGCATGCATTCAAGGAGAAGGAAGGAGATTTGAAAGGGTGAAGGATGGAGATTTGGGATGGAAAACAGTGAAGACATGTTGCATCCACAGTAGCTTGCAGACATGGCAATTATAACATTGTTTCTTTCCCTTACACATCACCACGCAAGATGAGGCCTTGCCGCTGCAAAGGCTGAAAGCTACCATTCCCAATCTGCTCTCTCTCTCTTGCAGCTCCTTTTCCAGCAGTTGTGATTGCATCTCTAGATGAGCCTCAAGCAGCTGCAGCTGCAACTGAAACTGCTGAAGCTGCTTTTGCTGGTGCGACATGTCAACCTCCATCATCAGAGCAGGACCTTGCTCATGCTGCAGCTGCTGTTGCTGCTGCTCCCACCGCTGAACAAGCTGTTGATCCCCACCATGGTGCTGGCTGTACTGGTGCTGCTGTTGCTTCTCGCTCCCTCCTTCCCTGAATTCGCCACAGTGGTCAAGCTGTAGTGTGGGAGCTTCTTCCTGCAGGGACATATTCCACCAGTGGACCATATCCTCCACATCAGCCGAGAGAGGAGGAAACTCTTGACATAGATCTGGACCCGCAAGCTCGGGAAACACGTTGCTGAGAGGATCGCCTTCGAGTGGAATGCTGAGCTGCTGAAATTCGCAAGGCAGTGATTCGGACAGTGTGGGTTGCCTCCTCTCCGGTGATTTCGGGGCTTTGGATGCTAGAGAGGATGAATGGGTCTCCGAGCCTGCCACCGAGAGAAGCTTGTCCATGAGCTTCAAGGGGCAGATGGATGCGTTTTCATGAAGACCGGGAGGAGTGAAGTTGGGAGACAGGCTCCCTGCCGATGCCAAAGTGGTTGTGATCGGCGGTGGCGATGTGACTGGATTCAGCAGCGAATGCACTTCTCCTGGCGTGGGCTCTTGCTGAATAAGCTTGAAGACCTGGGAGAAAGAACAGGAGTGGACGCTCTCGCCTGCTTCAAACTCAAATCCCACTTGAGGCTGCCACGGAGTGAAGCGGTCAACAGGGCCTGCTGAGGTACAGGAAGCTTGTACGACGTCGATCCCACTCTCCAGATCTGCGCCTTCGTTTGCAAACCCTGCCGCTGGTTGCAATGACGACTGCGATGCCGATGCCGAAGGTGCTGGAGATGGCGATGAAGGTGCACCACGAGGCACACTTCCCTCACTTAGGGCATCAGTACTGCCCATGCATGCAGAGTGGCAGATCTGTGCTGCATCAGCTGCCAGCGAGTCACAACCAGACTGACTGGAGGCCTGACTGCCGTGGACAAGTGCAGGCCCTTGCGTCGAGCAATTCATCTGGACTGCCGTGGATGCTTCAACGGAGGCAGGGCGAGGGTGAGCTGGTGCACCCAGTCCTGCAGCA
>SZWC01006272.1:44956-70153 GCA_023375785.1 Penium margaritaceum | reverse complement strand
TAGATATAGATATAGATATAGATATAGATATAGATATAGATATAGATAAAGATATAGATATAGATATAGATATAGATATAGATATAGATAGAGATATAGATATAGATATAGATATAGATATACATATAGATATAGACATAGATTTGGGTGTAGATGTAGATATAGATTTGGAGATGTATATAGAAAATTATCTTTCTATTGAAATTTTTAATCCCAATTTTCTCGTTTTGAATTTCATCATCTTGATTTCAACCTTTCCACAATTCCATTTATTTTATTAAATTTGAAATTTTTTTCATGAATTAAATCCGGATTTTCTATTTTTAAATATACAATCAATTTTTTTAAAACCTTGAATGATGATTAAATGATTAATTTCAAGTTCATATGCATGAAATAATTACTATTATTGTATGTTTCTTAGTTATGGTCAAAGATACCTTGGTTAGAAAACAATTCACACAATAGGTATAGAAAATGAGAGATCATATGTACCTTTTCTCTTATTGCAATACATCTTGATGCTTGTTTTCGAATATGGTTGCTTCAGATTTAGATCTGTATTTCGCTAAATTGCTTTTGTCTAGTCGTTTTGTGAAAGGCTATTCTGGATCTGAGTTGTAAGGTCGCCTGGCGTGGCTTATTCTGATGCTTTTGGACCGTTGGACAGTAGTTCATCGTTCTTTTCTTCTTTTCGTAGAGGGTATTCTTTGAGGCGAGAAATCTATTGCAAACTATCCGGTTCGCAAGTTCAACTCTCCTTATTTTTTATTCCGTTGCTCGCCGGGTTTACGGAGTTGGATTTCTCTGGCAAAAGCTCAAATCCACGTCTCCGAGGACTTGGTCGTAAGTCCATTCCGACTGGTAACGCCGCTTGGTTGCGGTACTCTGACGCGGATTAGGACTTCGTTATAGCGGAGATCGTGGTCGAGGCAAGGTGGGCATTAGAAACCTTTCAATCCATCCTCTTCCTTGAAAAGACGTCACAATTATGTTTTCATGTCTTGTAGTGTCGGAGGCGTGTCTAACATCCGTCTGAAGTAGTAATCTCACTTTAACATTGACAAACCTAATGAAACATCAATGATTCCAAAAACAAGTATATTCTTATGAGGACAATGGAATCGAGAGTTCTCCATCCCCTTCTAGCGTCGACCGATCTCCGTTCGGCCCAAGAGAGTGCTTCGCTAGGAAAAAATGAATCGGTAAGCGTTACCAACATACCGGCTTTTTTACGTCAGCATTTGCCCTTCTTTGTAGCTCGTCGAATGAATTTCGAGCAGCCGTGGTTTGAGGCATTTGTCCAAAAGAGTCCAGATTGGCCTCCTCTCTCGCAGCATTCGTGGAGTTTTGAAGGAAAGAAATCTTGTTAGTTGTTGTGTACCCTGCTTTCCTGCATACCTGACTGGCTGAACGTGTACGTGCAGCTAACTGCATAGTCCAACCTCTTGGACAGTAAACGTCGATCTTAGTCATGCATCGAGCTGGAATACAGTGAAGGTGCCGCCAGAACAGAATCTGTTTTCCAGGAAACGGATGACAGGATAGCCGGATTACACAAGCATTTCCCTCTCGCAATTTCAACGTCCTCGGAAATGGAGCACAGGATTCGCGACGATCTGGTCGCATTCGACAGTCGCATGGTGCCCGCATTTCCGTATGGACTCTGGCGGGGTCCAAACCGCAAATACGGCACCGCCTACCAAAAACATGTACGTCGTGATGTTCGCAACGATTTCAATGAGCAAATCCTAGAAGCACCAACCAGGTCCTCACGGACTGATCAACCTACTCCGCGATTAGAGATGCAAGTTTGATTTATCATTGAATAATGGAAAAACTCATCTGCGACATATTTTTAAGTCAAATATGGAATCCTCATTTGCAAGGAAAGAAACCAACTATGATGTATGGTTCGGCAATTTTCAAGATCTCGAAGAAATTGTTAATTCTCTTACATCTAGGGCCGACCTACCAAAATCCCTTACCAATCTGGCCAATGAAGATGGATACCTTACGAACCTGGGGAACTTACTTGCGGCCTAGCATGTTGCGCTCCTCCTGCAATGGAGTCATACGAATCTGGCCAATGTATCTCCGACGTGTTACATATTGGGCAGTTTCCGGATTGCTCTATCATTATGACCCAACACTCTCATATCTCCCGCGTGTGAAGCAGCATATGAGACTTTCAACATAGCAGCCAAGCATTCAACCCTTTCTTTTCCCTAATGCATGAGGTGAACGCCATGAACCAAGGAACACCCGCGACGGAGGCGACAAAACCGGGGGAAGTGGGGGGGTGGAGGGGGCGGGGGGTTCGTCCGGCGAGAACGCCGCTCGCGTCAAGTCGCACTCCTCCCCATCAATCACCTTTTGTTGAAATCCAAGTTTGTCTCCCATTTTGTTCTTGCTTATCCTTATTGTGGTAGGACGTGAAACAAGGATATATTAATTTTGGGGATTATTCATTTTTTCTCACCATTTAGAAAATTTCTACGTACATTAACCACGGTTGAAGACATTATTCACATATCATGGAGTCGTGGTAGAAGATGACTACTATGTCTACTATTTGGCATGTGCCTTCCATTATCCCCACACATTTTAATCGATGCGCTCTATGGCCAAAGTCAAAAGCAGCAGCACGCTTTGACCACTTTTTACAAACTAACTCTAATACCCACTTTTCTTGATTGCGAAAGGCACCGCCGCTGATCGTGACAACAACGAGACGAAGCCTTCGTGGGAAAACTATCTTCATCCGTAAAGTGGAGCTTCACGGTGGCTATGTGGCATGCCACATTGTCAGGCCTTGAGCGTGCATCGTAGGACCACTCAAACGCCCCAATGACATATTCCATTGTACGTTTAGTTACCACCAAGCACGTGCTGACAAGACAAACGACCGTCATTGATGCCCTCCCATAAGATGCCCCAATTGACAGTTCTTTGGCCAATCATATCTTGCCAACAACTTCTCTTAGCGATCGTCAGCCATGAGTGATGCACAAAGTGACTCACAATTATGTTTGCGTTGAACTAACCTTACAAACCGAGGGAATGTACAGGTTGAAGTGTCCATTATCATACAAAACAGTACTTCACATCACAATGCGCCTGATTTGTCTTTCTTCAAGCAGTGAAAACATGTCATAAACGTTGACAAGGCCTCATTGGCTCAGACAATATGTAATCCGAGGGGCGTATCAAGTGCTAAGAAGGTCAAGGGTGGGGAACTAGATATTACAGAGACCCCTTTGTTGCCCACCAAGCATGGGACCCAATCAAGAAAGCATGGGATTGCTGAGAGGCATGTACAAGGAGCGTTCATTCCCGCCATCCGCCAAAGGCTACATGGCCCGCGACACCTCAAGCCATGGCACAAATGCTTGACTGGCCATTACCTAGTCTGATTAGTAAACTACCTAGACATATGTGAGCCATGAAACTCATCCGAGCCAAATTGTGCATGCAAAAGTAATCTTTCCTAGTGAACGTACAAATACAGAGCTAGCGATGGTCACAAGTCATCTCCATTCACAATTTTGTACACCGCACAACACATGGGTCAACCGGTCTTTGGAAATGACGCGGCTCATCCCAATGACGTTTCCGACGCACGTACGAACAAGAAGGCTTACACATGGGCTACTATTTAGAGGATGCACCAATGCGATGAAGTTGGGACATGGGGAGGCAAACCTACTAGGACCAGTAGACCACATCTTACTACCGAACAAGAAGAGGAGGCATTTGCTATGATCAATGCTCACTATGACATTCACGTTGCAATGTACGTCCCACCCACTTGGGTGAACAACCCATGCGAAGCAAAGACAATGTGCCAAAACCTTTGCATTCACATGCCAACTCCATGTCAACCAAGCACCCTATGTAGTGGATGCCTTTGGCTTGATACCCTTGGTGGATAATTTGATTATGTTTTCATCACTTGTAGAACAATTTACCCAATGTTACATTCTTTACATGTTCATGAGAGAATGTATTGATTGTGAAGCTTTGTCATGAATTTTCCACAATTTCTCTTTACCAATAGACAATAGCATCAATAGCACTCTTCTTGTACATCACATTTACGTTTGACCATTCCTACCATCAATGCACCATATGAAAATGTGGACATTTTTATCATGTTTTGATCATTTTCTGTCAAACTGTCAATTCTCGTAAGCCAACCATAAAAAATACACTCTTCTGTTTGTTTGCATGCAAGTTTTGCACATATGGAAGATCCAATGAACCTCCAAAGACATTACATGACATCTTGTTCCAAATGACAATGCTTTCATCAAGTATGGGACCTCATGAAGGTAATAAACATTTACTCATGTAAATCAAAAAATGAAAAATACATGTAGAGAAGATTATTGCCCATATTTTTAATTATTGATACAATTTTTGCATAACCTCATACAAAGGCAACTATGGTTAGTTGAATTTGATAAAAGTAGATCTACATATGTTTATGAACATGAAACGTCCTCAATGTGGACTTAGAACTTAAAATGGCCCATCTGAGGGCGTCAAGAAGAATCAAGACACTCGAACGGCAATTTCACTGTTGCAGAAGCATTAGCTGGACGTTGAATTGGCCGAGAATTTCCTTTGAGTGCAACAAAGAAGACGACTTGGCATAAAGTTTTGTCTAGTGTACATATGTTTTTCCGTACTGTTGAAAGAAAACGCTGACGACCATTTTTGTTGCCAATTTATCATGTCAATATATGTCATCAAATGGCTTTGAATGGCTCACTCTATACCTCTTCTATAACGGTCGCAATGGTCATCCTTCAAAAATAAGGCAAAACTTGTAGTTATTCATTTTCTCACTTTGAAACAAACATTGTTAGAAACACATATCTCTTCCATATAATTTATTCTCGTTGAGGTAAGATTATAGAGCTTTCAAATGGATTTCGGTGACTTCCGCCCCCTAACCCAACATCTATGTTCAAAACACACGAGTACATTTTGCCGAGAGAAATTTCTACCAGAACACGTAACTCATATAATGATGCATGCTCAGATATCAAAACGACATAAAATCAATCATAGCTTATCCAAAAAGCGCCTAGAATGTATTATCACTGTAGTTATTATCTGCATTGTTTTCTGATGTAAAAATTTCTCCAAGTTCGCATACTTTGAGATGGTCACAACCCAATACATTTGTAAAAACAACTTTCGCTGTTTTGGGTCGAGGGATGGAGGGGAGGGGGGGACATCGAAGTGGATTGATACCAACTTTCAATTGGTATCAATCACACTCCGCTCTCCCTCTCCCAAATACCGAAAGTGTATCAGACAAATGCATTGGAAAGTGAATTGGGGGAGGATTTGAATCAATACAACATTTTATCTCACAAAGAGTAGACCCTACATACATAACTTCACTTCTTAAAAATACAATTTTTTATCTCTCAACAGAGTTGACTGGATACACTCCCTAATACACTCACCACATACAAGATTAGGGTGCAAAAGGGGAGGGGAGGGGGCTACTACAGGTAAATGTGTGCTCGCACGAGCATAATGCACAGATAGTTGATGTGCGTTACTCATCTCCCTTAACTATCACATAGTGTTTCGTCCATAACGTTATATAAGACATAGGCCATTTTCTTTCATTGATTCAAATGCATTGATGGTCAAAACACCATCTGAGATGGTTATCACGTTATTCATCCCTATTTAATGTTAATGTGTTTTCCATATGTTGGACTTTAAAAGCTGTAAACATCCAAAAATTACCTTTTCTCTTTTTTCGGGGTAGGGACACATGGGGTTTCATCCGATTATGGTTCCCCCCCACCCTTCCAAACAAAGAAAGTGTACAGGATGGGTGAACTAGGAAGAGTATAGGCGGGGCATGAATGACAATGAATGAATGTATTACATGGATCAAAGTGATAAAGAATGATCGAGTGGATAGTAGAATGAAATACACTTGTGTATGCTTGCGCATCCCCTCCACATGCACATCCCTATACACTTGCACAATACATTTCGTTGCTTTTGGGAGAAAAGGGTCGAGGGACTCACTTGACTCTCTACTTGCATGAATGCAAAATCTTCCCCGTAGTAACAGAATTGAAAAAACCACGTATTTGTTTCCATAACTCAGAACTTAATCAGGAATGTACCACTTTCAAAACTTTTGAGAGATTTATAATGGAATTTAGTCTTTACCATGGCTTTTAAAATTCTTTTTTAAGATTTAGTACTCTTTTCTGCAAGGTAGAACTTAAAGGTAATGGACATTGAACCATTAGTGAACATGTAGTTTTTGCATACACTCCACTTTCACAAAGGCTACCTATTGGAACATATGACAACACATACAACAGACAATATACAAACCATTTCATTAACCATACCTCCAAGCTGTCCAATTTCCCGTTGATGCATGTTACATACATGTGCGTGCTCAACACATGATTTATTCATTCCTAATGACTACCAACAAGAATTGAGGACAACGCAGCTTTGTCCATTTTAGACCCTTTGTGACACAGTTGCCAACCAGTTAAAATCATTCACTTGTGCAATGTTGTGAGCATTGTTTCTTAAGGTCAGCTTTTACAAATGAACAACATTTTATCATCTTTGGTTTAGAAAAGAAGACATTGCATATTGGGAAGAGTTAAATGAATATCATACATTGCCATTTGAATAATAGGGGTGTCAAATAGCCATGGCAAATTCAACTCCACACATACAATTTATGGCCGTGCTCTTAAGAAATGACTTTGCATGCCAAGCACTCAGATTCACCCAAGAAATCATACACAACATCAATGTATTCCTCCACAAAGAGTCATGCACATAAACCACTACAAGGACTGGCCATGTGCAAGCCCTCCAATGTCTCATTGTCATCGTGCAACCTAAGTGTTTTAAGTAACAATCTTATATCCATGAATGCGTTGCCATTAACCGCTTGTCCCTTGAAAAGCAGCTTGCCATTTGTCCTCCATAGCATCTTATGCTTCATTTTGCTTCTTACAAACTCACCAATGAGGGCCACTGGTATCACCTGCAATACCAAACAATGATAAAGATTAGAATTGTTGTACAAGGAGCTGCAAAAATGCAAACAGGCATGGCCACAAAACCGTAGTTAAAGCCTACCGTGGAACATGAGCAGAGAAGCTTTTACCACGCCAAAGTCGCTTGGTATGTGCGTTATCCTCATCACACATGCCACAAGAAAACTCCCAAACATCCCACTACGCATGTGGAGTGATAGTGGTTTCCGTGTTATCCCCAGACTCTTAACGCTGACACCAGGATGACTCGATAGAGTCATTTGCATAATGAGGAATTTCCACCTGCAAAGTCATTACGACCATGGCATCAGCACCATCTGCTTTCCCATGGCATTATGTAGATATGTATATGTATATGTATATGTATATGTATATGTATATGTATATGTATATGTATATGTATATGTATATGTATATGTATATGTATATGTATATGTATATGTATATGTATATGTATATGTATACGTATATGTATATGTATACGTATATGTATATGTATACGTATATGTATATGTATACGTATATGTATATGTATACGTATATGTATATGTATACGTATATGTATATGTATACGTATATGTATATGTATACGTATATGTATATGTATACGTATATGTATATGTATACGTATATGTATATGTATACGTATATGTATATGTATACGTATATGTATATGTATACGTATATGTATATGTATACGTATATGTATATGTATACGTATATGTATATGTATACGTATATGTATATGTATACGTATATGTATATGTATACGTATATGTATATGTATACGTATATGTATATGTATACGTATATGTATATGTATACGTATATGTATATGTATACGTATATGTATATGTATACGTATATGTATATGTATACGTATATGTATATGTATACGTATATGTATATGTATACGTATATGTATATGTATACGTATATGTATATGTATACGTATATGTATATGTATACGTATATGTATATGTATACGTATATGTATATGTATACGTATATGTATATGTATACGTATATGTATATGTATACGTATATGTATATGTATACGTATATGTATATGTATACGTATATGTATATGTATACGTATATGTATATGTATACGTATATGTATATGTATACGTATATGTATATGTATACGTATATGTATATGTATACGTATATGTATATGTATACGTATATGTATATGTATACGTATATGTATATGTATACGTATATGTATATGTATACGTATATGTATATGTATACGTATATGTATATGTATACGTATATGTATATGTATACGTATATGTATATGTATACGTATATGTATATGTATACGTATATGTATATGTATACGTATATGTATATGTATACGTATATGTATATGTATACGTATATGTATATGTATACGTATATGTATATGTATACGTATATGTATATGTATACGTATATGTATATGTATACGTATATGTATATGTATACGTATATGTATATGTATACGTATATGTATATGTATACGTATATGTATATGTATACGTATATGTATATGTATACGTATATGTATATGTATACGTATATGTATATGTATACGTATATGTATATGTATACGTATATGTATATGTATACGTATATGTATATGTATACGTATATGTATATGTATACGTATATGTATATGTATACGTATATGTATATGTATACGTATATGTATATGTATACGTATATGTATATGTATACGTATATGTATATGTATACGTATATGTATATGTATACGTATATGTATATGTATACGTATATGTATATGTATACGTATATGTATATGTATACGTATATGTATATGTATACGTATATGTATATGTATACGTATATGTATATGTATACGTATATGTATATGTATACGTATATGTATATGTATACGTATATGTATATGTATACGTATATGTATATGTATACGTATATGTATATGTATACGTATATGTATATGTATACGTATATGTATATGTATACGTATATGTATATGTATACGTATATGTATATGTATACGTATATGTATATGTATACGTATATGTATATGTATACGTATATGTATATGTATACGTATATGTATATGTATACGTATATGTATATGTATACGTATATGTATATGTATACGTATATGTATATGTATACGTATATGTATATGTATACGTATATGTATATGTATACGTATATGTATATGTATACGTATATGTATATGTATACGTATATGTATATGTATACGTATATGTATATGTATACGTATATGTATATGTATACGTATATGTATATGTATACGTATATGTATATGTATACGTATATGTATATGTATACGTATATGTATATGTATACGTATATGTATATGTATACGTATATGTATATGTATACGTATATGTATATGTATACGTATATGTATATGTATACGTATATGTATATGTATACGTATATGTATATGTATACGTATATGTATATGTATACGTATATGTATATGTATACGTATATGTATATGTATACGTATATGTATATGTATACGTATATGTATATGTATACGTATATGTATATGTATACGTATATGTATATGTATACGTATATGTATATGTATACGTATATGTATATGTATACGTATATGTATATGTATACGTATATGTATATGTATACGTATATGTATATGTATACGTATATGTATATGTATACGTATATGTATATGTATACGTATATGTATATGTATACGTATATGTATATGTATACGTATATGTATATGTATACGTATATGTATATGTATACGTATATGTATATGTATACGTATATGTATATGTATACGTATATGTATATGTATACGTATATGTATATGTATACGTATATGTATATGTATACGTATATGTATATGTATACGTATATGTATATGTATACGTATATGTATATGTATACGTATATGTATATGTATACGTATATGTATATGTATACGTATATGTATATGTATACGTATATGTATATGTATACGTATATGTATATGTATACGTATATGTATATGTATACGTATATGTATATGTATACGTATATGTATATGTATACGTATATGTATATGTATACGTATATGTATATGTATACGTATATGTATATGTATACGTATATGTATATGTATACGTATATGTATATGTATACGTATATGTATATGTATACGTATATGTATATGTATACGTATATGTATATGTATACGTATATGTATATGTATACGTATATGTATATGTATACGTATATGTATATGTATACGTATATGTATATGTATACGTATATGTATATGTATACGTATATGTATATGTATACGTATATGTATATGTATACGTATATGTATATGTATACGTATATGTATATGTATACGTATATGTATATGTATACGTATATGTATATGTATACGTATATGTATATGTATACGTATATGTATATGTATACGTATATGTATATGTATACGTATATGTATATGTATACGTATATGTATATGTATACGTATATGTATATGTATACGTATATGTATATGTATACGTATATGTATATGTATACGTATATGTATATGTATACGTATATGTATATGTATACGTATATGTATATGTATACGTATATGTATATGTATACGTATATGTATATGTATACGTATATGTATATGTATACGTATATGTATATGTATACGTATATGTATATGTATACGTATATGTATATGTATACGTATATGTATATGTATACGTATATGTATATGTATACGTATATGTATATGTATACGTATATGTATATGTATACGTATATGTATATGTATACGTATATGTATATGTATACGTATATGTATATGTATACGTATATGTATATGTATACGTATATGTATATGTATACGTATATGTATATGTATACGTATATGTATATGTATACGTATATGTATATGTATACGTATATGTATATGTATACGTATATGTATATGTATACGTATATGTATATGTATACGTATATGTATATGTATACGTATATGTATATGTATACGTATATGTATATGTATACGTATATGTATATGTATACGTATATGTATATGTATACGTATATGTATATGTATACGTATATGTATATGTATACGTATATGTATATGTATACGTATATGTATATGTATACGTATATGTATATGTATACGTATATGTATATGTATACGTATATGTATATGTATACGTATATGTATATGTATACGTATATGTATATGTATACGTATATGTATATGTATACGTATATGTATATGTATACGTATATGTATATGTATACGTATATGTATATGTATACGTATATGTATATGTATACGTATATGTATATGTATACGTATATGTATATGTATACGTATATGTATATGTATACGTATATGTATATGTATACGTATATGTATATGTATACGTATATGTATATGTATACGTATATGTATATGTATACGTATATGTATATGTATACGTATATGTATATGTATACGTATATGTATATGTATACGTATATGTATATGTATACGTATATGTATATGTATACGTATATGTATATGTATACGTATATGTATATGTATACGTATATGTATATGTATACGTATATGTATATGTATACGTATATGTATATGTATACGTATATGTATATGTATACGTATATGTATATGTATACGTATATGTATATGTATACGTATATGTATATGTATACGTATATGTATATGTATACGTATATGTATATGTATACGTATATGTATATGTATACGTATATGTATATGTATACGTATATGTATATGTATACGTATATGTATATGTATACGTATATGTATATGTATACGTATATGTATATGTATACGTATATGTATATGTATACGTATATGTATATGTATACGTATATGTATATGTATACGTATATGTATATGTATACGTATATGTATATGTATACGTATATGTATATGTATACGTATATGTATATGTATACGTATATGTATATGTATACGTATATGTATATGTATACGTATATGTATATGTATACGTATATGTATATGTATACGTATATGTATATGTATACGTATATGTATATGTATACGTATATGTATATGTATACGTATATGTATATGTATACGTATATGTATATGTATACGTATATGTATATGTATACGTATATGTATATGTATACGTATATGTATATGTATACGTATATGTATATGTATACGTATATGTATATGTATACGTATATGTATATGTATACGTATATGTATATGTATACGTATATGTATATGTATACGTATATGTATATGTATACGTATATGTATATGTATACGTATATGTATATGTATACGTATATGTATATGTATACGTATATGTATATGTATACGTATATGTATATGTATACGTATATGTATATGTATATGTATATGTATATGTATATGTATATGTATATGTATATGTAAATGTATATGTATATGTATATGTATATGTATATGTATATGTATATGTATATGTATATGTATATGTATGTGTGTATGGGTATGTATGTGTACATGCGTATGTATGTGTCTGTACATGTATATGTGGATGTATATGTACATGAATATTCTCAATTCAAGGCTTTTTTAAACATTTTTTCGATGTATGTACCATATTTTCTGCAACAATTTTTTCTGTTTACTATGCTTTCCTATATCAGTTATGACATGCATATGTCTAAACGTTTTCTTATATGAGCAAGTCGCATTTCCACTTGTACGACATGAAGCACATCCTTTGATGCAGAGCACCCAATCCAAATTGAAGATTTTTTTATGCATAATGTTACGGATCTTGTGCATATAGATTCTAATCAAACAATGGTAGTCTATGGAAGAGACGTTTGTTCATTAGGATATCATTTTGGCTTTCGATTCATTTTTTGGACATGAGGATCAAAAAATAATTGGAAATTATCTTTTCATTATCTGTAAGATGCGGAGTAGCTGAGTGATTGCATGAAAAATGAGACAGTTAGGAGGAGCCTCACATGAAGCAAGCTCAGTGCCAGCCGAGCGACCCCCGCCTCCCTTTGTCCCTCTTGCGTTTGTTAATCTAAATCGTGATGTTGGCATCTGACAGGAGAAATGAGGAGAAAACGTGCGATGCGTTGCAATATGTTCGCATGTTCAAGTTTCTAGTGGTCAGAAGGTGCTTACACGATACTCCGAAGTTGGCTGTTTCTATAACACTACCGTGAAACGATGGCCGTATGCGTAAGACACGCATTGTCACAGTAAAGCAGCAGTTCAAACATCATCGAGTTAGGCCAGATCTGTACGCCGAGGTTCAAAGTAGGCCTGAGTCTTGAAAGGTTTACATTGGTCGGCTACAGATCCGTGAATTGGCCGCATGCTTCACACATGAAGATGGAAAATCCTCACATACACACATAGGTGATAAGAAAACATAATGGAAGTACTAGGCAAATCACTCCAAAATAACTATGAAGAACATTCACAATAGTGGCATATCAAATACAGTCATGCTATAGAAAATACACATACAAAAGAATCATATTCTAAAAAGCCTATTTCAAAATAACAATGTAGCATCCACATGGAACCATTCAAACTATCGGAATCAATGGGGAACAAGAAAAAAAACAAGTCACGCAGAAACTACAAAGCCAATACATATTAAAAATCATAAAAGTAAAAAAAATATGACAAGTACATATAGTGAAAAGTGAGAAATTTCATGGCAAACATTTGATCAGATCTTGATCCTTACAACTGACATCATGTACTAAAATTTAACTTCAAAAAACAATTCACAAGAATACAACCAGTCTCAAATGGGTCACTCTGACTTTCAACTGTGTTATGAACAAAACTAAACCTACATCAAAAGAAAATGAAGATAGTGTTCAGATGCACATATGAACTAAAATGCATATCTTTAATTGTTTTCAAATATTCATGGAGGTAACTATTTTTACTTTCAGATCATCTAACATTCAAGGGGTTTAAGCACTTAATCACATATAAATTAACATGCAAATGAAAATCGGATAACATAAAAAGAATACTAACTTTACTATTAAAATTTGGTAGGTATCTACAAAGAGATCATATATGATGCACAGATATAATTCTTCCCGTACAAAGCATCCATGACCGTTATCTACATTTTCATTTCTCAAGAGTAAAAATGCTGTTACAAGATCTACTTGCAACAGATTGGATGAAACCCTCATCCAACAATGCCAAAAACACGGTGTTTAAGGGCCTCTAACCATAAATGTATACAATGCAAATGCCCACAACCCAAAAACCCCCAATAGATCTTAGTGGCACCTGTCGCATGGTACACTCTTGCACAAAATCAGTTAGCCGCCATCCACTACCGCAAATTGAACTTGAACCCTAGCGGTCTCACACTAATGCATGAGATTGGAAGAAATCCTTGGCCAACTAATCCAAAGCCACCATGCATAAGGGTCTCCAACCCTCAACCCATCTTGTCCAACCACACAAACATGAAAGACCCCTTCTAGCAAAACATGGGTCCATCCAAACGCTGCGCTCCTACACCAAGTCCATAATTAAGCTTTCAGAATTGAATCAAATATTTCATTTTTTAGCACCTTTTGTTAAATCAATATACAAAGCACACACATATCACACCTTCTTAACATGGAATGCATGTTCTTCCACAATAGTTACAATTTCCTTCATGTCCGCTCATTTATCAAAACATGTTTCATATTCAAGAAGTTGATGACTCCTTCTACCAAAGCAAATGAGATACATTGTGCCCATGTGGATCTAAAATATCTATACCTCATGCTTTAGGATCAACACTGAATAATGTCCATGATTTTTTGTTGTTCTCATAAAAAAATTATGTCAAGAAGGAAATCGTTCAAACTACATGTATTTGAGCATGTGAATATCTAAACAAATGATGTGATAAGAAAAATTGGATCCTCCTGTTGAATACCTGCATTTTTAATTCGAAACATTATCATTTAATCTAATGTAGATTTTCCCAGACAAAGTTGTGCATTAATGTCCTCATTTTTCATCATTTATACAACTCTTTAATTTATCAATCATAACCTAAAATGAGGTAAAACTTACCAATCTTTTTCTAACATCACATGCTTATGATGAGGCACAATCACGTTCTTATTTTTTATATTAATTACTAAACTTTCATCTTATACATTCCTCGATCAAAGGCAAAGTATTTTTCTTCCTATCCCTATCCCTAAAAAGTATTTAAAATGTTTTTCTTCCTTTGATTTTTGTTTACCTCTTTACATAGATCTGAAGCAATGTTATTACTACAACCATCCCTATTACTTGTCTTCATTTATTCCAACTATATGCTTCTTATGCTTGAACATGTAATTAAAACATTCAAAAGGATTTGAGATCCCACATTTCAGTCTTGGCTTTTGTTCATCAAATCCATAAACATACATATGCATACACATGCAAACATATACTTGTACCAGCATAAATGACTTGGCATGCCAAACAAATCATAAAAAAATGATGTAATTATACAAAAAATTCTCTTTCAGAGCAAGAGAAAATGATAAGAAACAATATGATAATCATCTAGGCATAGATTTACTTAAGGATCACATCCTCTCAACCTAGTGCGCTAAAGGATCTCAACTATTGAACAATCATATAACATACATATGATGCGGATGGCATACACATGTTCGGAACTCAAAAGCGACATAATTTCAGTTCCCTTGCCTCTGTCCTACATCGCAAGATAGTCACAGCGCTTATTCTGCACTTGAAGGGAACTCCTCAAAATTCTCCGGATGCCTCGCGCGATGACAACCACAGAAAGCTTCCTCGACTTCCTGGACATCCTCGATATTTTTAGACTACATAGAACTTTATTTGGAGTAACTTCAACAACCTTTGCGAACCTCACATTTGATCTCAAAGCACAGCGTCAAACCAATAAGGGACTTCTTGAAATGAATGAATCAGAATGCACCTTCACGTCACGCGAACAGCTGAACGCCCAAACGGATAGATTGGGTGTAATTTTCTCACTCTTGCCATTTTTATACACATTGCCAAGTTTCACCACTTACAAGAAGAAATTTCCCTTTTTGCTTCTAAAAAATACCCAATTGATTCCATTTTTGTTAAAACTTCCGGTTCCATTTTTATCTATAAATCAGTTTAATTTTGCCATTGTAACACTTGGTTTGAGAGCATGTTTGCTTGGGCGGTGCATAAGACTTATCTTTACACAAACTCGAGACCCGCACGTGTCTTCGAGCACATCTCCATCAATCAGAAGTTTGCAGACCTTGCAACAAAGCTGGTGCACAAAGCTAGCACACCCACTGACAATAGCAGTAGCCATCAAAAACATTGGCAATGGCCAAAGGCACCTCGCGACGACATTCAGCCTTATGGAGGAGGATAAGTAGGTGACGGCTCGCAATTTGACCAACACGAATAATCTAGAGTCAATCATGCCTAACATGCCGGTTCTTTATGCACCACCAACCAATACAACTCCATCAATGACACAAGATAAGATCGTGCAAAAGAGATGCAAACGAATGGAAAATTTTTAACAAACCATGTTCGAACAATTACAAAAGTACGCCATCAAAATCTAAAAATTAAAAGCATGAGAAGCAGTATTCACCATTCAACTCCACATTGGCTGTGCCTAAAATTTTCCACGCCTTCTAAGGCCGTTCAATTCAACAAATTCTAAGGGACCAATGGAAAAAATCTTGCTAATGAGTTTGGAGGTTTACTTCATTGTTGCTGGGATTCACTTTGATGTACAAAAGATGAACCTCACCGCCTTGTACTTACCGGGCACATCATTAAGTTGGTAAGGTGATCTTATGGTAATACAAGTGCAGCATGCAACCAAAAGCACCGATCCAACAAGCACCTCATCATTTGCATCAAGCATACAACCTCTTGTGTGGTTTCACATGACCTAGAATTTATGAATAACTCTCCCATCCAATCGACGCGAGTTCACCCAAGCACTTGATGCTCGATTCAACAAGCTGATCAAGAAAACAAAGGTTCACTACCCGATGGAACAATTTAAGCAGCTTTTATATGGCAAAATCACACATAGAGTTTTTTGAACATCATCAAAGGCAATAGCCTCACAAAGGATGAACTTTTTTTTCACTACAACAATAACCTGAAGCGAAACTTTTGCAATTCACTTGCTATGTACAAAATTACCAACGATTTACCACAGATCATCGTAGGTGTGAACGCATCGACTCCGCCCAATGCAACTCAATTTTTGATGAATCCTATGGCCGATACCCAAGGTTTTAATTGCAGGAAAGCAACAGGCATTTTTTGTAGAATTTGAAAACATTGACTACAATGGAATTCGATGCTATTAAGAAAAAAGGACATCAACACAATTGCTACAACAGCAAAAGTATCATTACATTGCGAGGAACTACCCAAGAAAAAACCATGGTTGTGGAAGCAAGAGAAAAGGCAAAAAAGAGGAGAGGAGTCAGGAAATGGCTGAGGGGAGGAGTAGATGTAAAACTCCTACCCTTGCTAAAAATCATTTGTCGAAGGATTGCCCTCCCAAATGGCTACAATCGCCTAACACGAGGATTCCAGATATCTTGAAATTTGACGAGGGATACAAGAACGGCAATCATGCAAGACCTCTAAAAGTGCAACGGTGGGGATACAAAAGCCAAAAAAACTAAAACAAACATACTTTATGTCGGTCCATCTCATAGTTGTTTTATCCAATCAACTGGTGTAATTTATGGCTATGAGGCATAAACCTATAGCTTTTAAAATAAAAACCGAATTCAAGGACTTTACATCCGCCAGCTAAAGTAGCCATTATGATTGGACATCGTGGATCTGCAACACGTAACCATCTTGAGGTGCTGCCCAATGATGTTTTACTAGATGATTCTCGGGTAAGACTTTGTATGTTAGAAACATCCGTAGATCTATTAGAGCAGTGGCGCTGTGTACGTCAAATGAGATCAGCACCAGATTTTCTAGCTGCTTGTGTGGGAGCTAATATCTAGTGTATGTGCAACAAAAAACGACTGAGATGCCAAAAAAGACACAAATATTATAGCGTTAGGTGCAAAGACATAGCGAAAGATAGCTACGCAAATCTTGCTTGATGTGGCAAAAACATATCTAAGAAGAGAAACCTTAGCTTGGTTAGTCCTTATAGATTTGAGAACCAGAAACGACAAATAAGTGGATGCAGCTTTGGCATCAGGCTTATCAACCTTATCGCAATCAAAAATCATGAATGTGCCAAAGAGATTTGCTACACTTTTGAAATAATTCAAATGGGTATTCCCCAAAAAATTACCAGGCCAACTCCCTCCCAAACGCGACATCGACCAATGAATTCAGCCCAAGTAGTTGACCATCTGTGAAGAGGGCCTATTGGATGGGTGATCACGAGCTCCTAGAGTACAAACAATACCTTGATGGTGTGCATTACCGGATGTTGAATGACATCAAGATCAAGATCTGGTACTCTCTATTTCAAGCAGACACGCTTTTTGACCAACTGCGTGGAGCAAGGATTTCAAGCAAAATCAACATATGGTGCAACTACCACCTGATTTGCATGGCCGATAAAGATGTTGTTCAAACTGCCTTTCCAACACATTACACGCTCTTAGAGTTTACGTCAACGCATTTTTGACTCACAAACACCCCCATAACATTCATGGCAACAATACCACAACAATTTTGCTGTGGTATTCCTCAACAACATCCTCGTGTTCAACCAAACTCCAAAGGATCATCAACGACATCTTGGACAAGTACTCAATGTCCTCGGACAGGAGAAGTTCAACAAGAATGTCAATGTGTGATCTTGATCAATGCTCGATCGAGTTTCTTGGTCACATCATCGACGATGGACGAATACCCATGGATCCAAATTAGATGTGTATGATGGAGAAATGGCCAACTCCGACAAAATCACGTGACATACAAGTTGTTTCTAGATTTTCTTACCTATTAACGGATGTTCGTAAAGGATTATGCATGCGTTTTAGCTCCTCTTCCCAACCTCACGCGCAAAAAATTGCGATTGGAATTGTGGAGGCAATGAACAAGAAGCTTTTACGTTTTAACCTAAAGTCGTGACCTCGTTGCCATCCCTTGGATTGGCGGTTACAAGAGCCAACTACATTACGGCAAAAGTCCCCTGTGATTGCCCAATCACGGCAGTCCTACTTGAGAACACTGGGGGAGAATAGCTCATTGCGTACATTTCACGAAAGCTTCACGTAGCGGAGCTCAACTATGCCATCCACCTAAAAGAAATGATCGCGATTACTCATGCCTTTGAAACCTGGCGCTACTATTTGGAGTTCTGCATATCTATGGATGAAAAAAACCATGTAACCCTTATGTTGCAAAAAAGGAGCCTAACCTTAGCCAAAGACAAACTCAATTTATGGATTTCCTTGCGTCCAAATTTGACTACAAGATCGTGTATCGACTCAAATATACAAACCCACCAGACGTGCTAAGCCACCGGCCTAATCTCACAATGAGGATCGTGTTACACATTCAAGCAGACCCATACGTGGCAACGTTATTAACACGTGGCTACAAGGACCACAGATCCTAGGACACCACAAAGGTCCATTGTTTAGGCTCTTATTGATGCAAAAGGCAAGAAAATCAAGGCATCGTCCCCAAAGTCTAGGAGGTACAGTGCATGCTTCCAAAAGAATGCCACAACAATGGCCAAGGAGGCCATTTTGGAGCAAGGAAAACACCAAAAAAAGTTGAAAAGCACTACTTGCTAGACAAAATGGGGGTTGACATTCTTAACTTTTAAAAATGGCACAACCTTTGCTTACGACACAAGAGTCAACTCATCCAACCCCTTGGACTACTACAACGACAAACGATAGGAAATATATTATGGACGGTCATTTCCATGGATTTCTTTAGTGGTTTGCTTCTCACACCAGATGGGTTCAATGTTATACATTTTGTTGACAACACGTTATCATGGATGTGCACTTCCTTCCCACAAAAATGAGTGAAACCACTAAAGGAGCGACACATGTGTACCTTGACCAAATCTTTTGACTACATGAAAATCTATGATCAATTGTGAGCAATCAGCCAGTTTTTGCAAGAATTGATGTAGTATTTTAGGAGTTGATTTCAACTTTCAATGGCAATTATCCATAAACTGATGGGAAAATCAAGAAAACCAACCAAACGCTCACGCAACTCCTTTGAACCCTATATGAACTGTACATAACAGACTAGGCAGTCAAGCTTCTAGTCGTTGAGTTCGCATACAATTCGACAACATCTCTTAGATCAAGGAAAACACCTTCAGGGTTGTTTACGGTGTAATACCAACCACCACCATCGATCTACAAACCTAAAGCATCATATGCACCGTTGAAACTCATATGCAAGATATCTCCATAAACTGGGAGGAAACTTGCAAAACCCATGCAAAAATGCAAGCAACTATGAAGCAGGAAGACAATAAACATTGCTAGAATAAGGACTTCAAGATGGGTGACAAAGATCTGCTGAACTCCACAACAATAAAACTCCGTGGATCAAGCAATTCAAAGCTCAAACCTTGGTGGTGATGGCCTCTCAAGATCTTCAAGATGCGCACTCTAGATGTAATAAAACTAGGAACACTCGATAGCATACAGATCCACCCAGTCTTCCACATCAGTAAATTTTAACATTACGTCGTTCTGGCGAAAACATTTCCAGGATGCGTGCCACTTGCTCTGCCACCAATGAAATCAGACGGCGATCATGAGTACAAGGTGGAGGAATCCTTGATCATTGAAGACAAGGAGGCGAAGTTCAATATTTGGTCAAGTGCAAAAACTATGACATGGCACATGATAGCTGGGTGTTGTACTGCTAAATCTCAAACAACAATTTTCTCATCGATAGCCACGATGGCCAGGCACACGTAACCCGCCACGAAAACCCGGCAAGAAGGGGGGGGGGGGGGGGGAGTGTGATGCCAATGGCATACACAATGCTGAAACCTAGAAGCGGCCTAACTTCTATTTTACTGCCCCCGACCTACATCACGACTTTGTTGTGACCACTTTTTCTGCATTCAAATGGAATTCCTCCGAATACCTTGAAATCATCGCTTAATAAGATCAGTTTATTGTCACCTCTTAAAACTCATCCAAATGTTTTCACAACAATCCTTGACGATTGGAGACTACTGGCGACGTCCTTTCAAGAAACTTTGAAAAACCTCACAAACCTAAAATTTGGTCTCGAAGCCCATCGTCAAACCAAAAACGGACTTCTCAAAATCAGCGAATCTGAACACAACGTCATATCACGCAAACTGCTAAAAACCCGAATGGCTCTACCGTCCTCATTTCTTTCCTTTACCCATTCGTACATGCATTGCATAGTTGTGGCACTTACAAAAACGAAATATACTTTCCTTTTCTCAAAAATACCCAAGTGATCCTAATCTAGGAAGTGTTCCAGTTTCGTTTTCAACTGTGAACCACTCCACTTCTGCAACTGTAGCAATTATGATATAGAAGATCCACAAAGAAGTAGAAGAGGAACGCATCTTAAAAACAACCAGTTTGCCATTTCTTGTATGATGAGAAAGCAAACCAAGTTTCAACTCATCTTAAATCATCAAATCTCACAGAAAGCACATTTTTATAATGTTGGCCTTCATATATATTGGCATGCATCTACCATGAATGATTTTTTGCTCTTTTCACATCTACCCACATTGTTTTAGACCTCTTAAACACTTTTTTCATGGATGTTTCAAGTAACTAATCAAGATGGAAACTTGAATAGATACAATTCAAATTTTCTAAATGTACTGCAAAGCTTGTAAACTAGTGTTTAGAAAACGTGGATGGTTGACATGCAAGATATCAAGGGATAGTACCGATCTTGAAAAAAATCAAAGCATTTCCCTAAAGTTTGTGAATTTAGGTTCATGCCCTCCATACGATTATCATTTGTAGGTAAGGTGAAAGAAACAATCCTTTGAAAATTTCACAATTATTCTCTGTAGAAGTTTTCTTCTTTCATTCTAACGAATGTTTGTGGACAAAGCTTACATGTTCTGCATGAATGACCTTAAAATGCAAAAAACCCTTTAGTCTAATGAAGATGTTTCTTAACCTTTTCTCATTATAAGGCACATATTGCCTTTATGTAAGAAAAACCTAAGTTGTTTTGAATACATGGAATTTTAAGGACAATGTTGACAATCCTTCAACAACGGCGTTTGAGTAAGTGTAAGAATGGACAATAACTACATTATGTATACCTAATTTTGATGACGCTGAAATGATTAAAGCATAAAAAACATTTACCCTTCTCTGCCAGTTATCACTAAAAAACATCAAGAAGAAAACATACTCAAATGATTTTTTACTTCTTTCTAACTTCACAAAATTCTAGAGTGATGAGTATTAAAGCACTAGTTAAATATGACAAATAAGCAAATGGGGGTAATCATGTTCTGACCTTGCTCGGAAAAGGACTTTTCCCCAATTTGGAACTAGTTAAATCCAATGGCTATGACACTTTGGAACGGAGTTCAACATGCGTCACCCAAATCAAGATGCAACTCATCATTTTTTCTCCAATCCATGGTTTTACTACACGAAACAATTACGTTATTTTTTTAATATACTTCCCAACATGTTGTTAAAGGGAAAGCAATCAAAATTAAATCGGACTTCCATTTATTTGCACTATAATTCAATCCCCCTTCTTTTTGACCATCCTTCGCCAGCATAAGGCCAAAACTCGTGGTTTGCATTTTTCAATACATGCGTGGAGATTTGTAAGCGTTACATGCATTAAAGTTTTCTTGGCATGTTTTTCTTATGGTTCCTTCTGGCGCGCATTCCCCCCTTTGTTGATGCTTCCCTCCTCATTTCTCCCCCTCTATTAAATTTGCAATCCTCAATAATCATTACTAGGATTATCGACATTTTACGCACTGTTTTCCCTTGTGATGTCCATTTGCACTACTACCACTTACCATTCATTGCTAATACCCTCCCTCATGGCGTGCATCGTCACTACCCCCCATAGTCGTATCTGTTTAAAATACCCCTATTTTCTCGTCACCTCCCAAATCAAACCACATTCTTTCCACTCTTGCATCTTCCTCTCACCTCCCTCCTCCACCCCTTCTTCTATTACCCCACTCTCTCTTTCTTTCCTCTTCCCAGTCTCTATATTCCCTCCTCACATCCATATTCTCCCTACTCCCTCTACTTCACCCACACCATTCCTCTTGAGTCCGCCCCTCCCTTTCCTTCTCTCACTATACCACCTAACATCCCCCTACCGAATACGTCCATCTACCCACTTATCTCCCCATCCCTCCATCCCCTTTTCCCTCCCCATCATTATCTCCCTTGCTTTCATTTCCCCCTCCCTCTCCATCAGTCCTGTCCTCTACTTATCCTCCTTTCTTTACCTCTTCTTCCTCCCCTATGCTATCCCTTTTTCTTGTCCTCCCATCTCTTCTTCGTTTGTATTTTAATCCATTCTTCCATCTGTCCATGCATTCCCCCCTCTCTCCTTCCTCCCACCATTCCTCTCTCCTTCCTTCCATTATGCTTCCCCCACGAGCAACGTCCATACCCACTCCACCTCTGTGCATTCAAGAGCCTCAAATAGTGTTTCAACTTAGAAGAGAAGCTCATTGTTATCACTGTTATTGACTCCTTGTGTCCATTAACAAGTGACACCCCCTAGATTTTGCCCCTCATCCACCCCCTTTAACACATACCAGAGGCTCTAATGATCCATTCAACCTGTCCCATCCTTCCTTCACCAACACCTTACCCTCATTCTTATCAATTCCCCTCTTAGTTCTCTTTCCTCCCACACTTTCACCCATCGTTTTTCTATGTGTCCACTTGACTATTCATCTTTCTCACCTTCCCTCCCTCTGTTTGCCCATCCCTCTTCTCTTCCCTCCTTCCACCCATTTGTTCGTCACTGTCTCCCTCTCCTTCTCCCTTTATTACTCCCTCCCTCCCTCCCTCCCTCCCTCGTATCCCCCCCCTACGTCCTTCCTTCCCATAATCTACATCTTCCTTTATCACTCCCTCCCCTACCTTCCACCTCCATGCCTCCTACTCTCTTGAACCCTCCTCCCTTCTACCTCCCTTCCATAATCCCCATTCTATTTGACTCTTGCCCCACCTCTTCCCTATTTTCTCTTCTTTCACCTTTTTGCCTTGTCCTACAACCATCTCACTCCCATCACCCTCTCCTTCCTTCATTTTCTCTCCTCCTTCCTTTTTTCTCTCCCTCCCACCCTCTTGTTTGTGCTTTCATCCCTTGTGCAATGAGCCACCTCACTTTCCTCCTTCCTTTTTTGTTTTCCCTTGCTATTGATCTCTCCCCTCCATCCTACATGCCTTGTGATCTTTCCACTTTCATCAATTCTCTCCCCCATCATCCAACTTCCTACCATTCCTTCACCCCTTCCTCCTTCCTTTGTCCACCCCTCCACCCTCTTTTTTCCACTATCCCCTTCCAAAAACCTTTCCCTCCCCCCTTTTCTTTAACCTCACTCCCTCCTTCCTTTCCACCCATAGCATCGTCCTTCTGCCGCTCCAACCATCCCTCTCTTCCCCTAAATCTATGCGCTTACCCATCCATCCATCCACCTCTCCTTCCATCCATCCATGATTTTCCTCCATGCATCCCACGTACCCTCCTTCCCTCCTTTCCTCCTCCCTTTCCTTTCAACCTCCATCCTCCTTCTTCATCTTTGAATTCCCCCTTCCTCTCTCTCCTACTCTTAATCTTACCCTCTTCTCCCACACCCCCCTTTCCTCTCCTCTGTGCTCTTCCACCCCATCTATTCATCCCTCTCATGCCCCCCTTCTCTCTATCTTACTCCTTCCCTTTCTCCATTCCTCATACCCTCTCACCAACTGGATCTCCCACAATCCCTCCCTCCCATACTGTCTACATCCATTCCTCCTCCTCATCCTCCATTCCTCTTTTTCTCTATTTATTTTTCTTTCTCTCTCTCTCTCTCTATCTATCTCTCTCTCTCTCTCTCTCTCTCTCTCTCCC
>SZWC01006272.1:6114-37730 GCA_023375785.1 Penium margaritaceum | reverse complement strand
CACCCATTTGACACCAAAAGACCTTGAGCCCGATGGCGCCCATGTTAACTTATAAGTTTCTTCATGAGGCTATTGTATTCTACGTCTAACTCTCCCTTCCATTTTGTTACAAACTCACCCACGAGTGCTTCCTTAAGTGAATCTAGCCCACGTGGCAGTGCACATGAGGTCTTGGAGAGGAGAGTTGTGAGATGTGTTCTCATGAGGTCTCCATGTTCCTCATCATCCTTAGCATATACCATGCACGCTGTTATCACCATGTCACATTTAGGCTCATCCTCCTTGTGTTATTCTTCTATCTACTACTACAGTAGGCGTGTGAAGTGTGGTTGTTTGATCATGGCTTCGTGCTTCTTTAGCCTCCTTGCCATTGCATCGTCTCCCATTGCCACTAGAACGTGTTTGCCATGGTGTAATACAATCATCTCCATATCAGTGGAGATGTGTTTGTCGTTGTTAGTCATGAGGAGCACACTCAGGATCATGGCCTTTTACTTGTCCTGTTCCTAACCCATTGTGATGAGCGAATCACATTGTGCTCCTTCATCTTGGATTAACTAAACAAACAAGTCATATAGTAAGTCAAGGGTTTCTTGTGCGTTCAAACATTAGGACTTGCGCTAAACATCATGCGTTGGGTCTCCATGTCGTAGAAAACCCAACGTTTTATGTTGGGGATTTCTCAAATAAATATTCCCCAGGTTTGATTTGTTTGCAAGCTTCCTACAACTTTCCTTTGAGATGTGAAGATGCGCCATGCAGCAAAACATCCAAAGCGTGGTGATGTTTGGCTTACAGTCATTCCATGCTTCAAAGAAAGTCATGCCATGTAAGGCCATGTGTGGCACACAAGTCCGCACCCAAACTTCTTGCCTCAATGCATACGGCCACCAAATGTTTTTAAAGCGGGCTCCTAGCATCATGGGTTTGAAATTTCTTAAAGTGCAATTTGCCCTTTCAGCAACCCCATTGTGCTACAGAGTACATTGTGTTAAATCATCATGCATGGTGCCCATGTCCTCAATCCTTGACATAAGCTATGTGGTGGTGTATTCCCTAGCATTGTCAAAGCAAAAGACTTTCAACTTTCCATTGCTTTCCTTATCAGCCATTGCCAGCCATATAGGTAGGTGCTTCATCTCTGGTTCATGTAAAAGTAGCTCCAAGGAGAACGTGATGCATCATTTAAAAAGATGAGGAAGTAACGTTGTCCACCATATAGAGTTGGTGAGAGAAGCGCTCCCTAGATGTCCGTGTAAAAAGTTTCCAGCATTTGGCTGGCGTTGAATTTACTTTTAGGAGGAAATATTTATCATTGCAGGAAATATTTGTAAGGAAGCATTCCTCACAAGGTATAACTCCTGCCTTGAACACGTTTCCTATTGTTAAGGCCGTTGACATGGCCCTTCATCACCATGGAATCCACCAACTAATTGCTGATGTAGCCAGAGCCTCTTGTGCCCATTGTAGCATCTACACTTATGGGATGGTGTAGACTTGCTACTACAAGTAAGGAATTTGTCTAATCTTAAGCTCGTGCACTAAAGTCTAACTCAATCATGCCATAAGGAGGGAGCTGACCTTTTTCAAAAACTTTTCCTTGGTGGCTTCTATGCATATCATGCTTGCTGTTAGTAATGAAGTGACCTCCTCTCTTCATGAATTGGCTGAGGGAGAGGTTTACAAAAACATGGAGTACATAGAGGACATAAGGGAACTTGATCTCTGCTCCGTCGTACTTTGTCACGATTATCATGCCCTCACTAAGCACGTGCACTTGCTTGTTGATGGTGACTGTCACGTAACATTAGTTAGAATGCTAGTAGTTGTGGAGGCAAGCTTTATAGTCCATGATGTTTGAGGTACGCCCTCTATTTAGCTACCAAGCATAAGGCAAGAAACCAATCGTTCAATCGGACTAGTCATTAGCTGGAACACAGTTGTCATGTAGTCCAAGTGTTGCGCTTTACGTCCCTCCTCTGCCTTCTTGTGAGACTTCTTCTCCACTCTATTTATTCTCTTTTCCTCGTTTCTTCCCCTTGAATTTGATCTGCGTCCTCCCTTACTTCTCATAGCACTATCTCTTCAATCATTCTTCCTTCACGTGCCCTTTCTTTTTGAAACAATTGCACATGATATTCGGACGTGATCCGATAAGGTGGCATGTGTCACTACATGCAATGAACTTTGGAATACGTGAGTTTTTTGGCTCATGGAATTATGCTGCCTTCATCACTACATGGTTGTTTGACGAAGAGTGGGACGTGTTTTCCTCTGCTTCGTACTGGTAAGCTACATTGCTAAATGCAAGTGCTTTGTTTCTTGTAAGTTAATGATCTTTTGTTCCATGAACAACAGTACACGTATGCCTGTATCCACTATGCTTTTAAAATGAAATTCAGAAGTTTCTTTACGCTATCCCAATCCTCAATGAGGCCAATGCAAAAGAAGATTACAAAGATTGGCTCATAGATGGGTATGTCCGTAATGCCAAGTTGGCCATGGAGAAATTTTGCCTTTTTTATGTCACTCTCAATGTCACTAAAGCCACAGAGGTTGTTATGGGAGAGCTACATTATAAGATGAGACTTGAAAGGAGAGTCTCTAGACATTTATGTCCGCAATAGATAGGACCATGCATGTTTGGCTAACTTGGTTGTTACCGCATACATGCAAGTAGCTTGCAAAATGTGAAGACTTAGTTGGCTATCAAGCACTATGTATGCAACTTGCAATAAGTAGTTGAAATCTGACACAATTAGTGGTGGAGAACAGGGGGGAGGAGGAAGATAACATCCCGAGTAGTGCTTCCACATACTGTGAATCCAGAACCGTTGTGGGAGTTAATCTCTGTCAAACTAATCAATCTTTAACTAATGGAAATGAAGAGAGACTGTTGCAGCAAGCACTATGTCAACTAACCACTCGTACCCAACAGCCTGTGTTAGAGATGTTGGGCTAGTAATGTGATATTGATGCACGTTTTTTAGTATCGATTACGCTTGAGGTACAAGTTGCATTGTTGTATGATGTTGCACCATGCATTTTTTAGGCTTTAGTGCTTGAGGAGATGGCTAAAATGGTGCTATTGTGGACATGAAAAATGAAACCTATGGTTGTTGGACTGGAAATTACTCTTTAATTCCTTCTTGTGCTGCTTCTATAGGTGGCGCCAATTGAGGAATGACAGGCTACTACGTGATTGGCTTAGGAAGATGTGCTTTTGATGCTTGGAAAGATTGCTTTGAATGAGTAAAGCGGCTGCTCTTATTACAATTACTGTTGATGAAGTTCATGTTACTGTAGCTTGTGTTGCGATTGAAGCCATGCCAGGTGTTGTTGAACCTCATTCATTTGACCATCACATGTTAGCCTTCCTGCTAGAGGAAAAGCTCTTGGCACCAAGGTGCTACCCCAATGCTATGGTTTCTTGCTCCACAGCATGGCGCATAGCTGCTTCTTACTATACCATGTTCCTTCCTTCACTTAACAAGCATTACGCTTCTTCTGCCTTCCATTCTGCTTGCTCTACCATGGCAACCCTAATCTTGCCCCATGTGCAAAAGATATAGGAAAAAAATTATCAAGAGGTAGAGATTGGTACCTAAAATATCTATCTCCACTTTCTCAAGTAATCCACATTACCTCTGACATTTGTACACTCAATCCCACCTTGGTTGCTTGAATACTACACTGACTTGCTTGCGTAGGTGATAAGAATGCATGTATCCTCCAACAAGACCACTAATTAGGACTAAAACTATAAACTTTGTCAGTAGTGACTTTGCTTAAATACCATGTTACTGTTTGTGGGGTGCAGCAAGGGCTACTTTCCTTCCTGCGGGGACTATTGTGCGTGGAAAGCAAGTAAAACTAGAATGAAAAGTTGAAACAAGGAGAATGCTGGGACTAAATGATTTTAGGTGATCACAACTATAGTGTAAGAGATGTTAAAGAAAACACTGCTACGCTACATAATAAATCTAGACTCTCATGCCTAGACATAGCTCCATGCCCACAGGTAGACAATGTCTAGTAAGAAAACTCGAACATGGTAGCTTGAGTCTTGAATGTATTCTGGCCACTAGAGTGAGGTATTCAACCCTTCACGTAACCAAGGGCATCCTTTTTCCTTTGTTGGTAGAGTGCTGCCACGCTTTCTAGGATCTTGAGAAGTGTGTCTATAACGTCTTAGCCTTAGGTGATTTCTGTAACTAGTGGAGGCTATTATGCATGATTGCAAACAAAAATCTTGGGTGATGACTGAGTTGTTGAATGAGGACTGTTATGCTTGCCATCTGTTTTGGCGGGCTATTGACAAGTTATCAGTTATTTAGGCAAGTTAAAGCTTTTCGCTACAGGTGGGACAGTTTCGAGATCAAAAACCTTCTTCTTGGCAGTGGCCCCTCTAATAGCTCTTCCTGTAGAGTCCTATATGGTTGTGCTGATGTAGAGATGTTTTTCTCATGGCTTAGCATGTGATTAATGAATAGTGCTTGTATGCTATGATCCAAGGTTCTGTTGTGCATGCATGCATTGTTGCAGAACAGTCCCCAATCTAGGCCTTTCATGTTCATGCCCACTTCCTTTGATGCAACAGACTTTGCATTGCGGTCCCATCGCTCTATCAAGTGTAGCCCCACCCTAACTAAACCTATTCCATAAAGTAGTTTGTTTTCACAATACAAAAATGTTGAGTATTATGGGCCAGCAGGCATGCATGGCTTTGTAATGCATGTTGCAGACCATGTTTGACAACTCTAAGGTACATTCCCCCCTCGTACCTTGAGGCCATAATGAGATCTGACATGTTCAAGTGTAGAAAATCCTTGCCATTAAACCTAAGAAATTTAAAGAGAATTTTTTCTTACTCCTTGTAGGCTTCTTTGATTCAAGAGCCAAATACGTCAGCTTGACCAAAAACCTAGGTGTAGTAATCTCCATCTTTAAGAGAAATCATTATGGTTCTCAAAAACACTTATCTTGACAAAGTATTATGAAACAAAAAAAAACCTACAAAGCCATAAACATTATTCATTACTTCATGTTAGAATTTGAGATTTGTAGCAATTATTTTTATTTTTTCATGAAGCTCCTCCACCCATGAAAAGCAATTACTTGAAAAAGTGCTTGCTAAGTAGGGAAGATCAAAAGATAGCACAGCTTATTTCATATTTGGAGACTTGTAGTGCAATTCCCAAGTCAGTTAACAAAGTCACAACTTTCTGATCAATAGCTAAAATAGAAGTCATGCTAACGATCAACCTCCCCCATAATAATATCAATACTACCTAAAATAGTCATGATATCGGCTAACTTCATTCCTCGTAACAATTGCGGAAGAATTTGTTTATTGATAAATCCAGGTGGACAGATTTTCCATCTCCATGGGAAACAACTATCATCTCCTATTAAGTAAATACCTAATTCTCCTTTTGGAGCTTCCACTCTCACATAATGTTCTTGTTTAGGAAGTTGAAAGGTGGGTGATGGTATTGCTCGTATCTACGGTTTGGACAAAGTAATGGCAGGTGAGTTGCTTGAATTTGAAGATGGAACTGTTGGTATTGCTTTGAACCTAGAAGCAGATAACGTAGGTGTTGTACTTATGGGTGATGGGTTAAGCATTCAAGAGGGTAGCTCAGTAAAAGCTACTGGAAAAATCGCTCAAATCCCTGTGAGTGACGGGTGTTTAGGACGTGTTGTTAATGCACTAGGTCGCCCTATTGACGGAAAAGGTGATATCGCGGCATCTGAATTTCGTCTAATCAAATCTCCAGCTCCTGGTATTACTTCTCGACGCTCGGTTTATGAACCAATGCAAACTGGTCTGATTTCTATCGATGCAATGATTCCTATTGGCCGTGGACAACGAGAGTTGATCATTGGGGACCGTCAAACTGGAAAAACAGCTGTAGCAATAGACACCATTCTAAACCAAAAGGGACAAAACGTAATCTGTGTGTATGTAGCGATTGGCCAAAAAGCTTCTTCTATAGCTCAAGTTGTTAATACTTTTGAAGAACGTGGAGCTATGGAATATACTATTATTGTAGCTAAAACAGCTGATTGTCCCGCTACTTTACAATATCTTGCTCCTTATACTGGAGCAGCAATTTCTGAATATTTTATGTATCGCGGACGTCATACATTAGTGGTTTATGATGATTTGTTGAAACAAGCTCAAGCTTATCGTTAGATGTCTCTGGAAGAGAAGCTTATCCTGGAGATGTTTTCTATTTACATTCTCGTTTACTAGAAAGAGCAGCTAAATTAAGTTCTTAATTAGGTGAAGGTAGTATGACCGCTTTACCTATTGTAGAAACTCAGGCTGGAGATGTATCTGCTTATATTCCAACTAATATAATTTCGATTACAGATGGAAAAATCTTTTTGTCAGCTGATTTGTTTAACGCTGGGATTCGTCCTGCAATTAATGTTGGTTTTTCTGTATCTCGTGTAGGATCAGCTGCTCAAATTAAAGCAATGAAGCAAGTAGCAGGAAAACTGAAGTTAGTTCTAGCGCAATTTGCAGAGTTGGAAGCGTTTTCACAATTTGCTTCTGATTTGGATAAAGCTACTCAGAATCAGTTAGCACGTGGACAACGTTTGCGTGAGTTACTTAAACAATCTCAATCCGCACCTTTGGCTGTCAAAGAACAAGTAGCTACTATTTACACTAGAGTAAACAGATATTTAGATGTTATCGAAGTTTCCCAAGTTAGAAGATTTTTGGCTGAATTACGTCAATATCTAGTGACTAATAAGCCGCAATTTGGTGAATTTATTCGTGAACAGAAAACATTTACAGATGAAGCACAAGCGATCTTTAAACAAGCTATTCAAGAACATACAGAAGCTTTTCTTTTATAAGAAGATTCTGTAGCTAGCACACGTTCTTAAGCTTAAGAAAAATTGTTATAGCAACTGTATTGTTTTTTAGAAAAAACAATACAGTTGCTATATCTTTCAAAAAAAAGGTGTTCTGATATCTGTTATTTTTTTATTTAATTATCAGAATTAAACAAGTAATTCAATTGCGTCCAATAGGAATCGAACCTATATTGGAGGTTTAGAAGACCTCTGTCCTATCCGTTAGACGATGGACGCCTTAAGGAAACAAATAACTAGAAATTCTCGTGGAAAAAAATTCTCCTGAAATTTTCCCTGATTTTTCTAACAGAGTTTACTTAACTAGTTGTTTCCGAAGATAAAAACCCTTTAAAAATCAAATCGAATTCAAACAAAAAGAATACTAATTATTATGCAGAGCAGTTCCCTATCTGCATAGTAATTATCTAGAATTGTCTTGATTAGCGGGTAGCGGGAATTGAACCCGCACCATTTGCTTGGAAGGCTATTAGTTATAGTCGATAGTTACTTTTTATGTTTTTCTTATAAAAACTATCTCTATTGTAGAACCGGACGTGAAAGGTTTCTTTCATCCAGCTCCTCTAGGAAGGAAAATGGAATCTTTTTTTTTTCGAGAAGTTTATTTGAGTTTGAACAATATTTCTATTTCTCGTGAGAATTTCTTCCTAGCATCTACGTAAGTTTCGTCTGTTCAGAAGGTTTCAGAGTTACATCTTAGATGATCCCTTCGAATGATAAGCTGAGCAGGTTTTGTCAAAAAATCTGCTGGTTTTGTTTTTTTCTTATCTTTTCAATTACTTCGTTCCTCATCTCTGTTTTCTTGAGTCTTAAGGTTGGCTACTTCAACGGCTTTCTTAATAGAAGCGAATCAACTTAGAAAATCAAGTGGATTCAATTAGAAAACGATTTTCTTTAAATGTAAATATATTTTTAAGAGTTTAGTAACGATGATCTTTAAAACCTTAATTAATTAACCATGGACTCGTATCCCAATGACTAAAGAAATGTTTTAAAGGAACATGAAATCTTTTGGAAATTCCATTAACTTCATGTGATCCGTAAAAACATCCAAATTCCTTGGATAGTGCAGAATGTAATCAAGCTTTACACTTAGTGAGGATTTATATACAATGTTCTTGAATTTGTTCTATAAGTTTATCTTCCTTTTACCTGAGTAAAAGAATGAAATACAA
Organism: Penium margaritaceum; assembly: GCA_023375785.1. Lineage (NCBI taxonomy): Eukaryota > Viridiplantae > Streptophyta > Zygnematophyceae > Desmidiales > Peniaceae > Penium > Penium margaritaceum. Next base: position 29,664 of record SZWC01006272.1, on the reverse strand, counting down.
CATAGTAAAAATGATTCCTTATATCTCCTATACATTCCTTTCTTGTATCAAGTATATAGTAGGAGAATCAATGTAACAATGGATCAATGAGTCTTTAAGAATTGATGAATAAAGTTTAAACTTGAGAGGTGTATAATACTCTTCAATAGCTGAAAATCCATTCATCCATCTTTTCCTTGAACACCGTCACGTCGGGAAGAATCCTTCGAGCACATGCACAATGTTTTCATTAGCCCGTTAGGCACAAGACTTTAAAAATGAGCATTTTTCTAAATTTTTTATTCTGATGAATTTCCTCTCAGATATGTAACAAAAAATTTTCATCTTTGTGCTAAACATCCTGAAAACGATGTACCTCATTATCTCACTGTTTTTTAAGGAGCTATCGTACATTGAAAAGTCTCTTGAAAACAAATTTTGCTGTAGTGAAGATGTCAAACATGTCATAAAAAATAGTAAAATAAAACTTGGGAAAGCATAATGCCTTGAAAAGGGATGAGTTTTCTAAAGAGATAACATGCAAGATGTTCTCAATCGATTTGTAATTGATTTTTTTGGTGCAATTTAGGTCTTATGTGTGATCATTTTCAACTTGAAGGAAAGAAAAAAATTCTAATGTATACTCGTACGTATTACAAAGGTTGCTACTAAAAGAATCTTTAACAATTAATATGATTTCTTTAGATGTTTTAAATCCTTCCATGTAGTTAGTGTACAGATTTCCCTTATTTTACTACATCAGTGTGCAAACCTGAAATCATTTTCCATCACAAATAAGTGTGCACATTGTCAAATATCTAAAAAAATAAATTTTTTCCAATTGGTAACATAAAATATTCATTAAATATTGTTTTCCTATTTTAATTCACTGTTGTGAGGAAAACTTGCATTAGAAACTTTAAGGAAAGAAAATTAAAGTTGTCTACTTAATTTCCACAGACATTTTCGTACCATTCCTTTTAAAAAACCTATTTAACACACACTCGACCCATTTCATTAAACAGATGAAGAAGGGTTTTCCTTAAATTTCAATCACCATCATAGAACACAACTTAGAATTGTCAAATTGGATGGTACCAAGATCTTAAAGAGGGGGTGTGAAGATTAAGAACATCTTCGTATGTGAATTTGGAATGAAAAAATGAAGGCTTTACGTGGGATTTGGGGACATTTTACTGAATGATTTGGAAGAAATTTAAATGATGGAATAAAGTAAAACATGGTTGGGGCCTAAGGTGAGCCAATGGACATGATGAGAAATGATGACATGATGGTAATGATGTAACATGGATGTGCTAACCAAAACGTTTCTTCACCAGGTGTTGGCCACAAGTAAAGAACAAAATGTAAGGAGAGGAAGTAAAGGTCAACAAGGAGGGAAGCCAGGGAAGACGATGTAGAAAGGTGCAGCAGATGCAAGTTCATCTACAAATACTGTAGCGACGTATGAGGAGGAGAAGAAAAAGGATATGCAGGCCAACAAGCTGCTTGAAAACACCATCTCCAACTCACATCTTCATTACGTGAGTAACAATGCTACTACAAATGAGAGGTGTGACACGTTGTGTAAAAAGCATGAGAGCAAGGATATTGTATTTTTCATGCTTTTGGAGCATAAGATGATGGCATTAGAAATGAAGGGTGGTGAAGGGATGGAGGCGTACCCGGATATGGCAAAGGATCTCGCAAAGTAGCTGAAAGCGGTCGAGAACCGTGTGGAAGAGATGTGCTTCATCCTCCTCTTGTTGAGGGGACTCCCATCAAGCTACAACATGGTGCAAGAGATGCTAGAGTGTTAGTCGAATCTCAATCTTGACTTCATTTGCACGCACCTAGTGTAGGTAGAATTGTGTTCTAATGTAGGTAAGCACAATGGCGGCAATACCAATGAAGTAGTTTCCATTGCAATAAGCTCAGGCAACGAGCAGCAGCAGTCTGGACAACGTAGGGACAAGAAGAAAGGCAAGTGCAACTATTGTAAGAAAGATTACCTTAAGTTCAAGAGGGACAAGAAGAAGCAGAAGTAGTAGTTATCAAAACAGCAACAGAAGCAGAATTCTCCACAACAGCAACACCATTAGTAGTCATCACAACAGCAACAAAAGCAACAATCTCCACAACAACAGTAGCAACAGCAACAATCAAAACAGCGTCAGAAACAGTAGCACCAACAGTGAAACCAGGCTGGAGTACACCAGTCTGGCAACATGAACGTGGCCAAGGAGGTGCACGACCGCCTCTCCATGGTAAATTCTGATATGTCGCTAGTGGAGAAAGCATATTGGACGTGGTACACAAACTCTGGATGCACCAAGATTCTGACGTACCACAAGAAGTAGTCCTTCCAACTACTATCGATTGCTCCTCGCCCTAATACATTGGGTGATGATTTGGTGGTGTATGTTAAGGGGATTGCGATTGTGGAGATATCGTTGGAGACCCCACGTGGCATTGAAGTGGGAGTCTTCCCAAGCATGCTACAAGTACTTGATGTTGAGTTCAACCTTCTCTCAGTCTCCTCTCTCACAAACATAGGATTGTGTGTCATCTTTAACGATGACTATGGCTATATCCTCTACAAGGATACATGCGAGGAGTTGGCCAAGCCGATGACATGTACCGCCTGATAGGGGTAACTAAGATCCAGCGTGAGCAAAGTCTTGCAGGTTTACCTGGCCACCTCAAACCGCGAAACATCGATGTCCACCCCGGCACATCGATGTGACCCTCTCCATATCAACCACCTTGGAACCATGGGTTTCACTTGGGTGGGACTATGTAGTTCTTTGGCACACTCTCTGAGCCGGCTGCATGCTAGACTCACTCATTTATGCTAATGCTGTGCCGGGTCATCTCCGCAGTCGCTCGAAACCTTGTAATTTTACGTGGTCATCTACACTGATTCATGCTAGCAATGTGAATCAGCCGGCTAACCAAGTATGGATGACCACGCGCATGTCGGATTTGGAAGAATTCTCCTAAACTCGAACTGAGTCTTTTTCGTTTTAGTTCTAGGTGCGGCTTCTGGTTCCTGGAGTCGATACGTGCGTTGGTCCGAGTTTTAAATCTCGCGTTTGATTGTTAGGCCCGGAAGGCAAAAGTTTAGATTTCTAAATTATTTGATCGAGTTTTGGTGTTTAGACTTCAGATTTTGATGTTTGATGTAAGAATTTTGAAATTCAGACTTCCGACCTTTGATGTTCTAATTCCAATTTCATTGTTTTCTAGTCTGCATGTTGAACGTAGATGATTGAATTCTCGTGCAGTTCTCGTCTTCCATTCATTCAGGAAATCCATCTTCATATCTATGTTTAGAAATTGTATATGGTGCTCAAATTGTGAGGTCTCTGCTTGGCGGGAAACAGGGAGGGGGAAGATCGTCCCACATTTCCTGAAGAGGATTTCGACTTGCCGTGTCAAACCTGGTCGATAGGCCACGGGTATGTGTAGGGGGAGGGGGAGGAGGGGGTGGTGACCTCGCACAAACGTTGAACGCAAACTCGATCCACATCAGTTCCCTATCAATGTGGATCACGGTTCCGCGGCCGCGGTGATAGGCTCACCTTGGAACCCCGGGTCAACACTGCTTGCAGCACTGGTGTAGGCAACAGATGGTGAGATGAGGCATCTGCGCTACGGCCACATGAACATGTGTAGCTTGTAGCAGCTCCAAGCAAAGCAGATGGTGTGTTAATTGCCTACCATCTCCAGATTTGAGCAAAGCATCAACTACTTGGAGGGGAAGCAGCATCGCGAGGCATTCTTTGGAGTAGGGGAGCGTGCAAAGGAGGTACTGGAGCTTCTCCACACAAAATTGAGTGGCCCGATGCAGAACGAGAGCTTTTTATGCTCTAGGTATTGTCTGACCTTCATTGATGATTTCAACCATTACACTGCTGTGTACTTCCTTCCTTCTAAGGACAAGTACTTTGATAGATTCAAGGAAATCAAGGCAATGGTGGCAAACCAGACTAGCAAAAAAATCAAAGCGCTACACAAAGACCGCTGTGGAGAGTACCTAAGCAAGGAGTTACAAGAATACCTCGCAACAGTTGGCATCAAGATGTAGCGTACTGTGCCATACTCATGATTAAAGAATGGTGTAGCAAAAACATACCAACTGTACCATCGTTGAGTGAGGGCGCTCCATGAAGCATGAGACTTGGCTTACCTACGACTTCTAGGCCAAAGAAGTGAGGATTATGGTTTACATCAAGAACTGTAGTCCAACCAAGGCACTGAAGCAGGTGACACCAAACAAAGCGTGGCTTGGCAGGAAGCCAAGCGTGGGTCATATACGAGTGTTTGGTAGCTTGGCGCACATGCATGTGCCCAAGGAGAAGCGGAAGAAGTGGGATGCAAAGAGCGCGCAAATGCTCATGATCTTTTATGACGTGGAATGTAAGGCGTCTCACCTCTATGAGAGGGATACTGGCCACATCAACATTTTGAGAGATTTGTTTTTCAACGAGAACAATGCCATCGGCACCAACCTTGTTTGTGAAGAGGCAGCCAAACCAACAGCTGATGAGGTTGTAGGAGTGGACACCCTTCCTATCCCAGTCTCTCATTACCCTTCCTCTACTATGGCAGTTGGAGAACCACTCTACTCTCCCATGTTTGATTAAGCAGATACAACGGCCTCATCAACAGAAGTAAAGGAAGGAGATGCAAGACCACCAGTAGCAGGTGTTGTGCTTGTAATGCCGTGACAGCTGCCAGATAATGCTCTAGCACCAGGTCATAGCTATCCTCTCGTACTGCGCTATAAGCCTGGTGAGTGCGGTCATTTCTGGATGCTGCAAAAAAGAGAACAGATAAATGTTGTAGTTGCAACACATTCAGATGAGGAAGCATCTTACAAGGAGGTAATGACTACACCTGATGTAGCAGAATGGGCACAAGCTATGCAGCAAGAGACATAGTTACAGCCTGACAATGGTACATGGGAGCTGGCTGAGCCTCCACCTAGGTGCATGGTGATGAAGTGCAAGTGGCTATTAAAGAAAAAGCGGGGATTATATGGCAAACTCAAAAAGCACAAGGTGAGGCTGGTCATAGAGGGCTACATGCAGCAAGAGGGCATCGACAAAACTAAAACGTTTGTTCTTGTTGCAGAGTTTTCCTTTGTGCGCACTTTCCTCTCTTATGTCATGGCTGAAGACTTCGAGATCCACCACATGGATGTCAAGATGACATTCTTAATGGTGACTTGGAGGAGGAGATCTACGTGGAGCAGCCGGAGGGATTTGTCCTGGATGGCCACGAGCACCTAGTTTGTATGTTGTAGAAGTCACTGTACAGTCTCAAGCAAGCACCACGTGAAGCTGGATGCGGCTCTGCAATGCATGGTATTCAAGCATAGGGGGTGTGACTGCAGTGTGTATTGGTGGTAGCATGCGCATGATGTTCTCATCATGTGGATGATATGCTCCTCCTTTCCAACATCATATCTGCACTCCAAGAGTTGAAGGAGGCAATGCAGGAGTGCTTCCAGATGTGTGATGTGAGGAAGGCATCATACTTCCTCCATATCTTGATCACATGTGATCACAAATCATGCTCTCTCTCTTTTTGCAGCAGAGCCACTACATCAAGGACATACTACAATGATCCGACATGGCAGAAGCAAAACCCATTGACACTTTGCCTGAGACACGGCAGTACCTCGTGAGCTTCAGTGGAAAAGCATATGCAGCTGAGCGACACAAGCACCAGAGAATTGTCGGGAGTCTAATGTGCCTGATGGTGGCCACTAGGCCAGACCTTGCAGAGGCTGTGAGCGCTTGGAGCCAGCACATGGCAAACCCTAGAATTGAGCACCAAAAGGAGGTGAAGCGGATCATCCGCTAGCTTGCTAGAACCATCAACATCGGCATCACCTACAACGGCACCAACGACAACATCATCGGCTTCATTGACGCAGATTGGGCTTTAAACCCTAAGACACGCACGTCCATCTCTGAACATGTGTTCCTTGTTAATGGAGATGGCATAAGCTGGTGTTGCAAGTGACAGGTGGTTGTGGCCACCTCAAGCACGAAAGCTGAATACGTGTCTCTCACATTTGGAGCAAAGGATGCAATTTGGCTCCAACATCTTATTGCACAGATGAGTGGAAGTGCAAGAGTTCCTGTTCCTATGCATGTTGACAATCAGGGCGCAATCACCCTCGTCACAAATCCTGAGCACTATGCACGCACCTTGCACATTGACATTGCCTATCATTTCATCACGCACATGGTATAAGAGGGTGCTATCAAGCTGGAGTTCACTCCAAGCAGCAAGACGGTCACTAATTTCTAAACCAAGCTAGTGACCCGTGGGAAGCAATAGTTCTTCATGAAGCCGTGTGGACTCGGCCCACTCTGACTGCGGCAAAGTGGGAGATTGTTGAGAAAGGGGCGGGCTCAGTTTCAGGTCAAAAAGAGTAAGTTCCATGAAACTATTAGATGTTTTTTCCAATCAACAATTCAACGTCACCATTGGAAAGATCAGGTGGCAAAATATCTTTGGTCCACGTTTTAGGCCAATCCAACAGTCGGATTGAGAGATGTGAATTTTTGGGGTCATCGACCACTGGTGTGTGGGTGACCATGGGCTCCATGCCTTAGCCTTAAACAAGGAAAAGGCAATAGGTCCAGGGTCAAGACCTCATGGGACAAATATCCAAAAAGGTTCTAGATAATTGATTCTAGAATCTTTCCTTTTCAGAGTGTGCTGAGTACGAAAAAGGTACCTCTCCTCACTTTTTAGGTGAGGAGAGATCCTTGTGTTCTAGCATGGACACATGGCGATTCTCCATGGGATTGTAGGTTATGTGATTGTTGGATCTTGGATAGAGGGGCAGCAATGGAACATCGAGCACTTAGGCATGGAAGGGCATTAGATGCACTCTTGAATACTTTTTGTATCACTCAAAACAATGCATTACATTAGTAGTAAGAGCATGGGCAAGTCTGCCCCCTCACAAGCCACACTCCTTGGCCATGGAGGCAAAGTCTCACTCACACCACACTAGAAGCTCACACAAGAGAGGCAATCAGCCTAGCAATCAGGCTGGCCACTCACACACGACCTAGAGAGCTAGAGAATGCTCTCATGTCACACTCCTAGTGGTCACCTCACCAACAATCACATGGGAAATCGCCATGTGTCCATGGCTCGCACACCAAATCATCAAGAGGATCACTCCTCACATAAAAAGTAAGGCTTCATCCATGTATCCTAGTCAACACACTCTGGCAAGGCAAAACTAGTACAAAGGGCCCTTTTGGATATGGTCTTCAGGTTTTCTTGACCCTCGACCTCTCGCCCTTATGAGGGCATGGAGCCCTGGCCCAGATTCATATTGTATATGACCCTAGAATTTCATAAATTCCTTTCTCCTCATCCAACCATTGAATGAGCCCGAAACTTGAATGTAGACAACTTTCCACCTTATCTTTCACATGATATGTTCGATTGATGGTCGTAGCAAGCATTGTGGTGTTTTCTCCATGCCTCATCCTGTGGAGTTTTGATTGAGCCGGTTTGCCCTATTTCTAATAATCCCCTACTTTGCCGCAGTCAGAATAGGCCGAGTCCACATGCCTTCATGCAGAAAACCTACTTCTCCCGCGTCACTGGCTTGGTGTAGAATTCAGCAACCTGGTTGCTGCTTGGAGTGAACTCCAGGTTGATGACACCTTCTTGCACCATGTGCCTTATGAAGTGATATGCAATGTCAATGTGCTTGGTGTGTGCATGGTGCTCTGGGTTCTTGGCGAGTGTGATTCTACTCTTGTTGTCGACGTGCATAGCCACTGGCACTACTGCACTCGCACTCATTTGCGCCATGAGACGCTGCAACCAAATTGCTTCCTTGGTTGCAAAGCTGAGTGACACGTACTCAGCTTCCATACTAGAGGTGGCCACAACCACCTGCCGCTTGCTACACCAGCTGCAGCATGTCTAGAGATGGACTTGCAATCCTCAGGGTTGGAAGCCCAATCTGCATCTGCATAGCCAATGATGTAACTGTCGTTGCAGTTGTAGGTGATGCAAACGTTGATGGTCCCAGCAAGGTTGTGGAAGATTCCCTTGACTGCCTTCCGGTGCTCAGGTCTAGGATTAGCCAGGTGCTAGCTGATAGCTCCTACACCCTGTGCAATGTTCGGCTTGCTTGCCATCATCAAATACATGAGGTTGCCAATGGCACTCCCGTACTTGTGCCACTCATCTGCATCTGCTTCTCCGTTGCAACCTGTTAGGTACTTCTGCATCTCGAGCGGCGTGCCAATGGGTTTGGCTTCCGCCATGCCGAGCACTACAGGATGTCTTTGATGTAACAGATCTACTATAAGGCGAGAGTGTGTAACTTGCAGTCACGCGTGATGTGAATGGCGAGGAAGTAAGAGGCCTCCCCAAGGTCCGACATCTAGAAGTGCTCCTGCATGGCTGCCATGAACTCCTATAATGCGGAGATGCTGTTTGAGAGGAGGAGCATTTCATCAACATGGATAATGATGATGAGGATTTCATGCTCATACTGCCAACGGTAGACACAATAGTCACACTTGGTGCGCTCAAACCCCATGCACTACAGTGGTGCGTCCAACTTCTGGCTCCAAGCACGCAACGCCTATTTGAGGCCATAGAGGGACTTCTGCAGCTTGTACATAAGGTGCTCCTAGCCATCCACGACAAACCCCTCCGGCTGCACCATATAAATCTCCTCCTCCAGGTCACTGTCCAAGAACATTGTCCTCATGTCCATGTGGTGGACCTCAAGGTCCTCTGCTGCTGCATAGGGTAGTAGGGTGCGCACAGAGGCAAACTTGGCAACAGGGGCGAAAGTTTCTGCGTAATCAATGCCAACCTGCTAAGAACCCCTTGGCAACCAGCCTTGCCTTGTACTTCTCAAGGCTACCAAATACTCCCCGTTTCTTCTTAAACACCCACTTTCATTTGATGACCTGCCGTGGAGGTGGATGCTCACTAGCTCCCACGCGCCATTGTCCTGCTACGACTCAATCTCCTGGTGCACTACGTACATCCAATTTGCTGCGTCTTGTGTTTCCATTGCCTCCTTGTAGGCTCATCTGAGTCTGGTGCAACTTCCACATTCATTTCCTCTAGCTTCTGTAGCATCCAGAAGTTAGCACGTTCCCTAGACTTGTAGCGCACCCTGGCATGGTACCTATGATCTGGAGCTAGTGCATTCACGCGTGACTGGTGTGGTGCTGTTGGCACAACTGTTGCCTCTGCTACTGGTGCTTCCCCTTCCACCTCCTCTACTGCTGCTCATGAGGTCGTTGTATCTGCTGTACCAGACATGGGAGAGTAGGGTACTTCTCCCACTGTCATGGTTGAGGAAATGTCAGGGGAGAGGAGAACTAGATAACTCGCTCCCACTGCTTTGTCATCTGCTGGTTCTGCTACCTCCTCACAAATTACATCGGTGCGAGTGACACTGCTTTTGTCAAAGATGACATCCCTGGAGATGATGATGTGGCCCGTATCCCTCTTGCAAAAACAATAGGCCTTGCTTGCCACGTCGTAGTCGATCATCTTCAAATGCGCGCTCTTGGCATCCAGCTTTTGTCGCTTCTCCTTTGGCATGTGCATGTTTGCCACGCTACTGAAGGCGCACAGGTGGCCCACCCTTGGCTTCTTGCCAAACCGAGCCTTGTATGGCACCATCTACTTTAGAGCCTTTATAGGGCTACGGTTCTTGATGTAAACCGCCATGCACATTGCTTCAGCCCATAAGTCGTAGGCCAGCCGAGCTGTGTGTAGCATGGAGTATGCCGACTCTATGATCGTTTAGTTGGCACGTTTTGCTACACCATTTTGTTGTGGCAAGTATGGCATAGTGTAGTGCAGCTTGGTGACTACTCCTGTAAGGTGGGCCCAGACCTCCTTGCTCAGGAATTTGCCACTACTATTGTTGCACAACGCCTTGACCTTCCTCCTGGTCTGCTTCTCCACCATTGCCTTGAACTCCTTGAACTTGTCAAAGCATTGGTCCTTGGAGGCAAGGAAGTACATAGCAGTGAAACGGCTGAAATCATCAATGAATATGAGGAAGTACTTTGAGCCTCCAAAGCTTTGGGTCTGCATGGGGCCACACAAGTCTGTGTGGACCAGCTCTAGCACCTCTTTTCCAGGGTCTCCTACTCCAGAGAACGCTTCACGGTGCTGCTTCCCCTCCAATAGCCGATGCACAACTGATATTGGAAGCTTGAGATGGTTGAAGGATTGTTCACCATGTGCTTTTTTTGCAGCTGCTATAAACCACGCATGACGATGTTGCCACAGCGCGCATGTTAGATCTCGCCATCTGTAGCCTACACCACTCCTGCAAGGCTCTGTTCACGCGGGACCTTGGTTGCCCCAAGCAGTTGGTACATGTCGCCCTCCTTTACCGATCTGGTCAGCTTCTCCCTTGTGTCTTTACTGAGGATGGAGCCGTGGACTTGTCAAAGATGACACGCAGTCCTGTGTTAGTGAGAGAGGAGACGGAGAGGTGGTTGAATGCAGAATTAGGTACATATAGCACTACGTGGAACACTCCCACTTCCATACCACGCACTGTCTCCAGCCAAGTCTCCACAATCCCAATCCCCGCACCCTACACCATGCGATCATCACCCAGTGCAATGGGACAGGGAGGGGTGGATAGCAGATGCGTGAACGACTCCTTGTGGTGTGTCAAACTCTTGTTTCACCTTGAGTCCTTGTACCATGCCAGGTCTACCTCCTCCACCTGCAACATGGCAAAATTCCCCATGAAGAGGCGGTCGCGTACCTCCTTAGCCACGTTCATGTTGCCAAAGTGGCGCACTCTAGCATGGTTTTGTTGCTGCTACTGCTGACGCTATTGAGACTAATGCTATTGCTGCTGCTGTTGTGGACACTGCTCTTGCTACTATGGAGAGTGTTGCTTTTGCTATTGTTGCTGCTGCTCATTCTGGTCCCTCTTGAAATTGAAGCACTCTTTCTTGTAGTGCCCCTCTTTATGGCGGTAGTGGTGCTTTCCTTTCTTCCTACTTCTCTACTTACCTAACTGTTGCTGCTGGTTGCGGTTACCCATGGCCACAAAGGCTTCTTCCGTCCCGGTGCTACCACCTTTTCGCTTGACTACGTTGCGACGCGACTGCACTTACACCAGGTGAGTGCAAGTGAAGTCAAGGTCAAGAGTAGACTGGCACTCCAGCGTCTCCCGCACCGTGTCGTAGCTTGAGGGGAGATCCCTTAGCAAGAGGAGGATGAAGCAAGTCTCCTCAACAGGGTTCTCGGTTGCTTTCAGCTACTTAGCAAGGTCTTTGGCACTGTCTAGATACGCCTCCATTCCCTTACCATTATACATCCTCAATGCCATCATATTCTCCTCCAAAAACATGAGGAAGGCTAGATCTCTACTCTCATACTTCTTGCACAATGCCTCCCACCCCTCCTTTTTCATTACCGTCTCGCTCATATACTAAAGATGCGGGTTGGAGGTGGTGTTGACAAGCAGTCTTTAGGCATGCCTGTCCTTCTTCCTCCACTCATCAGATGCTGCTATTGCAACAATAGATGAACCTGCACTGACTGCACCCTTCTTTGACGTCTTCTCTGCCACCACCTCGGCTACCGTGGCGCCCACTACTTGCGGAACTGGAGCTGGCTCTTCGCCCCTCACCACCTCCCACAAGCCCCGCTCCTCCAAGAGAAGGCGGGTGCGCATCTTCCGAAAGGTGAAGTTGACACGTCCTTCCAGCCTCTCAAAGGGCTGGGCGACTCACAACAACTGCTGCTTCCATTTAAGCTTTGGTCATGCTCAGCGCTATCCTAGGACGGCGGCGCTACCCCTGCTTCTGCTGTTGCTTCTGCTAGAAAACTACCTGACATAAAATGGAGTGTGGAGACGAGTAGACTAAGAAGTATACTAAACTGAGCCCACCTCTAGAAACTTCAGCTCAAGACCTTGCAGATAGACACCTTAAACAGGGTCTTCAATAGAGCCCTCTTGAAAACTGGTTAGGTTGTTGCCCCTACTCCAGCTCAGACTAACAACTTTGTAAACAACATTTCCCCTAAAGGTACCTATGGACACAAAACAAATTGCGCCACTAGATTGATAAGGAAAACTACTACAATTATCATATTCCACTTTCAAATTTTGACAAAGAAACAAGGGAGTTATGGCCGAAACAAGGGGACTCTTTTCCTCCAAGAAAAGGAAGTTGCATATGCCGAAGAGTTTTGGGCATAACTCACAATCTGACTGTTGGATCTTCACAATCTTGGTCTCGTTAGAAAGCTTTTCTTGCGAACTTGAATATCCATTGCTCACTTGTTTCATGTGATACATTTTTTTTCCTAATTCTATGTTCTCAAAGTGACGGCTTGCAAACTTGTCCTTTCATCCAAAGGAATAATAAAGTGTTGTTTATTACTAGAAATACATCTTTACCCTCTCTAGAATTTAAGGCCACTATAATGCCATACTCTGAGAGGCACATTGCTTGAAAGAATGTTAGACCTGTTAGTTTCCTTCAACCCGATTTGCTCTTAAAAACATGTCATGGTGAGCTTATTTCTGGTCTCGGTGTTCAAAGGGACCTGCTAAAACAACAAAGTTTTGCAATAGCATGATTGAGGATATTCACCAACGAGCGATCTCGCGCGCGATCATGGTTTTCCTATTGAAGTATGTAAATACGTTCTCTGGCAGAGCTTGCGGTGGTGAGGTTTTAGCTCACGTATAGAATGTAATTTGTTTTCCCTTTGCGTAGACGTTTCTTAGTCGTCGTTGGATCGCGTCGTTTATATCTTCACTGAAGTTTTAATCCTCGTTGAACATAAAACCTAAAATAGTTTCTTCCTGAAAGCATACAGCCACAGTGCCGCTCTCAAACCTGCTTGGTTTTCAGCGGCTGCCAGGACTTTCACAACTGACAAGTGGAAATCACCTCGATAGCAACAGCAGTGGTGTGGTTCACTTACGTGTTCCCTTTGTTTTTTCCTCTGCCGCTCTGATGACGTTGGTATCCATACGGAATGCTCATGCAGACGCACATGTGCCTGTTGTATAGCCAATGAATTTGTTGTCAGCCTTTGAATAGTGAACTCGACGATGTTGGCTAATGTGATTCAAGACGGTGCCTCACATCCGCCAACATCCTCAAGTCCTGATTGGTAGTTTGGCCAGAAAAAGGCCTCTCAACCAACCACGATTTTACTTTTTGATGTAGAACGATCGTAAACAGGTTACTATATAACCCAAAAATGGTGTAAAAATGCGTTCAAGCTAGCAAAAACGAGCAACCTGCAAAAGTGCTATTTTTGCGTGCCCATTAAAAAATAGTGCTATATTTGCGTTTTTTCAAGCAGGGAAAGTGGTCGACGCCACTCCACCAAGTCGACAGGACGCGACCACACCACCAAGAGAAGTCGCTAGGGTCCTGTTCAGTTGGACAAGACATGGAAAGTAATGGAGGACCTAAACATATTTTGGGAGAAGAGAAACGGAAACAACAATATACAAGGAAAAAATGACCAACAACGAACTAGACGCTGATGTGGCGTAATCTTGGCCAGGATAGCATTTTTACATGCACGTTCAGAAACCATGCCACTCGGAAAAGTGCTATTTTGTGTGCCCGTCCGGAAAAGTGCCATTTTTGCATGCCCATACTGAAAAGTGCCAGTTTTGCGTGCCCGTCCAAAAAAAGGGCCATATTTGCGTGCCTATCAAGAAAAGTTCCATTTTTGCGTGCCCGTCCAGCAAAGTGCAGTTTTTGCGTGCCTGTTCAAAAAGTGCACTAAAAAGTTTTTTTTCACAGGGAGCGGTCCAAATAGGCAATGCGATAGAGCCTTCGATCTCTAAGCGCCCCTGCCCAATTGCGGATTTCGCATGTCGTGGCCCTTGAGCGTTGATAAGCGCAAAATATGTTAAGGTCTGGCCTTCTGATCGAATTGGCTTCCGCTCTCCAAATTCCTAGCCGTTATAGAAACAAATCAAGCACCCTGACGCCCACTATGCGCCAACGCACCACTCTTCCTTCATCAGGCACATCCCACGAATGAAAATGTAGCAGAAAGTCTAGATCCTTGCAAAAAACGGTACATATGTCAAAATATCCAATCATCTTAACACTTGTCTATGGCATGAAAAAATAAAAAGAATTAATGGACATACAATTAAATGGGAAAACATTGAACATAATTTAAAAAAAAAAGAGAAACGAAAAGAAGAATTGGATATGTTAAGTTCTTCTAGAAGTATAATACAAAATCAGCATAGATGTAAAATGAATCTATGAATAGGATCCTAATGATGAAATTCCTTGAAATTTTACATACAACAAGTATAATGCTATATATTAGACTTCATTGTTTTTTAAATGAAATTGATTCGTTTCATATGGTAAAAAACGCAATGTTAAGGTATGTCAATCAGAGTAATGATATTATGTGTATAGTTAATGAAGAACATGTGCATGAATCATGAATTTCAATGAATTATGCGTTCCATCCTAAAACTTGACAACTAATCAACAATAATAGGTCTGTTTATTCCTAGAAACAATTTTTTTGTAAACGTTTAGTACAACTATTCTTTTATATTTTGTTTTTGCCAATAAACTTATGCATTCATTTAGAATCCTTGTGAAGTGTAAATTTGATGATTAACTTGTTTATTTGGCGATTCAAGTAATGCTTTTATCTATGATAACTTATGCTTAAATTTAATTATGTGCACAAAATTGAATGAATTCGGCTATTTTGTTTCTTAGTTTAGACAATATTCTTGATTTTAACATTTAATACGAATTTAAAAGTGGCTTTATGTTAGGTTTCTGATGGTCAAAAATTGGACGCAACGGAAGTGGGATTGATGTCGTAGCAAGGACTTAGGAGCATACTACTTGCGTAGGGATCTCTGGTGCTCGGCAAGGATGCATGTACCATAAAGGCCTGTGAAAACACGGCTAGGAAAAGTAGCCCCTTGAACAAAACCGTAATGCTCATAAATTTTTTATGGATGATTTCTTGTGCAAAATGTGCCTTTTTGTGAAACATATCAGATTCATCCATTGTCTCACAAAACCGCAAAAACAATTCACGGTGAGCTGAGCTTGCGTTCCCATTTTAAGTTCTCATCCGCGGTACTGAACAAGTTTTGAGCAATTCTGACATGTTCATTCATTCTTTAATCCTATGGGGTGTGGCATACCATCAAGACCGTGGCATCAATGGACAACGATGTTGCATGGTGCAGGTCAAGACAAGTCGATCCTAAAAAAGGACTATATTCATTGCTCTCCCCCATCGAGCAAGTGATGGATCGACCACTCACTCGATCCAGATATCGCTCGCTTGATCAAACAATCAAAGCACTCATTCAATCCTGTGGTCGCTCGGTCAAGTGATTGATCAACCAAACGAGCAATTATGCAAGAGATCAAGCTGACGTTGGGTCAGTGCACATTCTGAGTAGGTTTAGAACACGAAAGCCCCATGTAAATAGGGGTAACACCCGTACCCAAGCAGGACTGAAGAGGCACCCAAATATACCCTCCAAAAAGGGGTTAATTTACGGATCTAGCCATGTTTTGAATTCCCTTACGAATACGGCCGACTAGCCTCAACCCTTTACGAATTTGGCCTACTTTGGTGGAAGCTTTAGCAAAATGGCCAACATTGCCGAGTGGCTTCTTGTTTCAATCGTGCTTCCTTCAAGCCTTAAAGAAATGGCCGTCATTTCCGTGATGCCTTACAGAAATAGCCATTTTTGGCATCCAAAAAATTGGTCATTCCGCGTTGAAACCAAAATCTAGAGCATTATCACTCTTGCTAACACTCTCCCTTGATGAGTGCACCGGTGGAGGTTAAAGCACTAGGTGATACTCTACTTTGCTCGGTGGCAAAGAAATCAAGGATTGATTGAGTCATCACCATGATCAAGACGTTGGAGGAAATTTAGTTGCTATTTTTGAGTCACACATATGTGCTCCCTTTCAATGTTTGCTCTCGGGTGGAAGCAAAAATTATTCAGAGTCAAAAGAGTCTCTTTTTGTAGCTCTGGGTGAGAAACCCAAATTTGAGAATGTTTGGTTCAGCTCCCAAAAGACTCTTTGGTTGCCTTGTGCACATTTGGCAACCCTCGGTCATTAAATACCGTATTGCCAGATGATTTTGTTGTCAAAATTATTTTTAGGGTTGTAACTTAGATTTGTAAGTGTGATGCTTTATTTCTGCGTTGCCAAAAACGAACAAATGTGGGTAGATCGTCACTTTGATTTCAAACCCAGGCTAGTTGATTTTGCGAGTCTCGTTCGACTCCAGACGTGCGAAACGTCGGTCACCTCGTGGTTGGTCACCCGCCGTTGCACGACGGCCCAGTGACACACTTTGAACGTTGGCTTCAGATATCGTGCAAGACCGCCGATGCGAGCGGCTCGCTCACTTTGCACGGTGTCACCAAGAGTGGAAAATCCGAACTGGTCGGCCCCATGTGGCCGTCAATACAAATGAATTGACAATTCCAATAACATGAGAAAAGTGGGTAGGTTCGCATATCTTACGACTCGTTAAGTAGAGTGGCAAACCTCATAAGGGTAATTGTTCCTAGCTGTCTATCCATTAAGATCTACGGTCAATGACTTTCACTTGCAGAGGCGTACATGGAAGTTTTATGTCTATGTCTTTTGTTAACAATTGACGTGAATCGTCCGGAGGGACGGCTAGAGACCGCCCACATTTACGATGAGAGATTATATGAAAGAAAGGAACTTAAAAAATGATGCAACCTGAGCCTTGCCCCCCCAAGAACGCGGCACTTGTCATGTTGTACGTGCATGGGATCCCCCCCCCCCCCAAACCGCGGCACTTGTCATCTTGTACGTGCATGGGACCAATGCACAAATTATTGGAACACCGCCCAACGACCCTGAAACCGAGCAAACACAGAATTTAGACCATGCCGGTGATGTCGACCTTTACTGAAGTCTTGACTCACCCAACACAAATATTTTTACGTATTTGATAGACATCTATCGGTTTGGAAACCGTTACCAAATACATGAAAAAGTTCGTAAGACCAAAAAAAACAGAAAACACTTGGTAGTACGGTATAGGTCATGCCCTGAGTTGGAAATGCCAACGACGGATTCTCCTGTTGATGGATACCTCAGAAAAGGTTCCGCAAACCAACCCATCTCTAGTTCTTGGAAACTTCAATTGAAGTTCTTTTGAACACCGAAAATATTTCTTTTGGCTTCCCTTGCTTCTTCCCTCTCGACGGCTCAGTAGAAAAAGGTCACCGGCATACTTTTCTTGAGGTCTTCACTGTTTGGAAGTAGACACAGCCACTCTTTTACGAGTTCATCTGTTGAAAGGGAGGTGATTAGTGATCAGGCTGTTGGACTCCCCCCGGTGCTCGTGGATAGACTTTTCTCTCGTGTCACTTGTCAAGAGACATTGCTTCGAGAGCACTCAATGCCAACTAGCCCCTCCACGAAGGCGTTCTGTCCTCCGCCGTCTTGCAGGTTGCCAGAGTAGGCTCGCAATCCTATAGGACGGCTGACTCACCGCGTTCGTCCTTTTCCACAAGTAGCTGCGTTAGCTCGTCCTACACTACGTACCTCGTATTTTGCAGTTAGGCTCCGCAGCCCGCACTTGAGCCAGCGAGCGACTTCCCCTCACGTCGACCGACGCTTGTGATAACGAGCACCATTTTCTTACGATCCACTGCAGTTGTTTCGAATGCGCAACCCGGCTGCAGCCTCGGCACCTCCTCCTCCTCCTCCTCACGTAGGTCGGCTCTCACAAAGTCGAGCGCCAAACTTGATGGCAGGCCACAAGACTCCATCCCGATCGTAGCTTCCGGAGTCCACTGCTGCGCTGCTCCAATCCCGCGTTCAGTAAAGTTCAACCATCGTCGCCAGTGCGGTCAACCAATTTTTGTAAAAATTCTGCTCTCAAATTTGTAGCTCCCCAATGTTTACGGAAACATCTCTTGAGGCTACAAAAGGTTGCAGGAGGGTTTTAAGGAGAAACTGCTGCTGCCCCACACCATCCTGCTGCTCCTTTTATAGAATAGAGAGTCATTTCTCAAGAGCCATAGCCATGCCAAAAAACGGTGATACATTGGAAGGGATTACAACAACGTCGATAAAATCTTCTGGAATCATATGCTTCTCATCGCAAAAGTTGGGCTTGACTCCCATTACGGAGAAGATGCCAATGCTCCAAAGAATCATGCCTGGTATTGGCGTCTCTTTTTGATGCTGAGAGAATCGTTTCGCGCATAGCTCAAGTAGATCTTGTCCTCTCCCTCTTTGTTCCAAGCTCAAATGCCCTCTCACTAAACGGCCCAAAACAGGTTGCACCAAGTGGAGGCTAGGCAATAATCGTCGAAACCTGTTTGAAGACATTTTGTGTTCTCCAGGAAGCCATTAGGAGCCTTAGAAAAATCATATCCTCTCTGATGGCTCCCATGACAACGCTATTGCTTACCGAGCAAGGCGTTCACTCCCCACCGGTTTGCAACCGCAAAGGAAGACTCGGGGTAGTTTTCAGCCTTCGAGCAAAGGTCGAGCTGAATCATGTCATTGGAGAAGAGGCGTCCTTCGGCGTTTTTCACCTTCATGATTTTTCAGGGAGATCTTCTCCTCGGTGCTGACGATGTATGCTCCCTGCTTCATCAACTCGCTCAGAGATAGGATGTTGACTATGATGTCTAGGACGTACCGCACCTTGCCAAAATGCAGTTGAGCTCCCTCAAACCCCATCAACATCACCATTTTTTGCCTTTCACTAGCACACACCAGTTGTTTGCTATGCAGATGTAGCCCTTGCCACTACACTGAAGGTGTTGGAGGCATCATCTGTCAAACATAACATGTTAAGTGCACCCACTATCTAGATACCACAGGTTCCTTAAGCAAAGTTGCTTGGTATACGGAAACTTTGTGACGTGGAAGACAGATCCAAAAAAGTTAAACTGCTTCTTTTCTCCTCCAGTTTTCAGCTTTTGCTACGACGTCTCATACACTCACCCTCCTTCCTTATCATCACTCTCCTTCTCCCCCTCACTTCCTGACATGCTCCCCTGTTTCACTTGTTGCTTCTCCTTCATGCGCCTCTAGCAGTCCTTGGCCTTCTACCCTTTCTTGTTGCAAAATGAGGACACCAAAACGGGTCGGGACCCAAGCTACTGGCTGTCAACGTTGTGCTTGATGTTAAAGTATGATTGGGCAGCTTGGAATGAAGCCATGTTCCTCGTGGACTGGTTCTTCCACGATGGCTGAGAGGATTTGCGTACTGCACTAACACCTTTGTAAGTGGAATCAAAGAGTGTGCACTCTTTCTCTTCCGCCAATATGCGGTCACGTTGCTCTCTGAGCATCATCTTGCAGACATAGGTCTCTGTTAGCTCTGCTTTGTGCTTGAGCAATAACACTTGACACACGTTATCCCAATCAATAGCCAAGGCGCTGAGGAGTAAAGTCACCAAGAGAGAATCTGGAACTGGAGCGTTCGTCACTACGAGCTGGTCACAGAGTGACTTTGCCTTGTTGATGTAAGTCTTGACATTGTCAAAGTTGTTAAAGCTCATGTGCGAGAGATCGGTTAGGAGGTGAGACTTGAAGATAGAGTCGCCAGTCATGTATGTCCTTAACAAGTAGGACCATTCGTGGCGTGGAGGCTCCATAGTCCTCTCGTACATCCGGATCACTTGCTGGATGCGAGGGCGTAGTTGATTGTCCTGCACCATGTATGCAGGCCTGGTGAAGTATTAAAACCCCACCACCATTTGCGGTGGTGACCCCAACAATGTAGTAGAGTAGTACTCATCGTAGAACTTCTAATGACAATGGATTTGGACTAACTGTTTGATTTTGTGCGCCCAAGACTAGAAGTCCTCTCCGTCGAACTTGTTGATGGAGATCTTGTGCAACTATAGTGATGTTGTCGATGCAAGCACACTGTCCTTTAGGCACTGAAAAGGCTTGCCTTGCATAGCCCTAGTAGGCCCTTGCACGAGGATCTTCTACATGTTAAAGGCTCGATTTGGCTGGAATTTCAGCATCGCTGCAGGTGTTGTGTCGTTACCGGATGTGCCACATGGGCGGGTGGTACAAATGCCTGATTTGGGTGCTGAAATGGTGCTATGGGTGGCACCAATGGAACACCATGAGTATGCTAAGGAATTTCTCCATGCTTTTTGCCACTACATTTGCTCCTACTGTTGCTGGAGTTGTTGTTACTACTACTGATGTTGTTCTATCTGTTGTTGAAACCAAGCAAGTTGCTACTGAAGCTGAGCAATCCGTGCCACTTGATCCGCATGGGACTGCTTCAATTGGTGCATTTGAGTAGCTTAAGTTGCATGCGTGAGCTGCTCTTGTTGGCGTAAGAGCTCATGGGCTCCTAGCTGCTGCCTCAAAGCCTCCCGTTCATGCTCTTCAATTTGTCGCGCTGCGGCTTCCTACTAAACCAAGCGTTTTACCTTTTCCGTGAAGCATTGCACCTCTTTGGCTTGACGTTGCGCATGGTCTACAACATGACCTTGTTCCTGGCCCATGCGCAATCCATGAGGAAGAGAATGATCATCAAGTTCACGAGAACCCTATCTTTGGCCCTCATTCTCCATGTTCCTCATGGATTCTTGATGGGCGCGACTTGTTCAGGCCCAGCGTCGCGAAGGCCGGTCGTGCTGCACGTTTTAGTGAAGATGAGCAGAGCCTCCTTTTCAAGTAGTAATTGGATGGTAAAGCATGGCTTCACCAATTTACGCTATTGCTCCTTCTACAGATCTTGTTGAAAGCACCCCCTTGCTTTGATACCATGTCAGAGTTTGGACGCATCGGAAGTGGTATTGATGTCGCAGCAAGGACTCAGGACCTTATCGCTTGCGTAGGGATCTTTGGTGCTCGACAAGGATGCATGTACCATCAATTTATGTGAAAACACAGCTAGGAAAAAAAACCCCTTGAATGATAGTACAAAGCACAAGAACTATACAAGTAGGTAACAGCGGAAACAACTCAGCTATACATAAAGCGCTGATCTGCACGACATCCCACAAAGGGACAATCCTTACTAGGCCATCTAGGTTTTTGACGCAAGGGTTATGGCACGGCTACTACCTTTAAGGTAGGCTGGCCTCCCGGTAGTCAAGGCATCCTCCACCCAGGCTGGCATGCAAGTGCCAGTCGTATAGGCGTCTTCAGAGCAATCTCCAAAAGAGTCTTGACTTGGGTGCTCCGTTACGCACTCCAGTAGCCACGGCAATGATGACTGCAGTGAAGCTGGTAGTGTAAGGCTCTAAAGCAGTGAGGCTACTGTGTTTGAGAGTGTTGATGTTTTAAAGTGACTTTTACACACCCTTTTAAACCGCTATTCTAGCTCCCTTGGCCCCATAGGTAGCGGTTGCAGCGGTCCTAGCGGTCCCGGCGGTCCGTGCGGTCCCGGAGGCTCCAACGGTCCTCGCAGCCTTTACGGTTCTATGTGCTGATGTGGTAGAGTGTTTTTCAACGCTGGAGCTATAGAAGATGATTTAGCAAATCACAAATGAGGTCGTGCATGTGAATGATCATGTCGCTATTGCCTTTACATCGCTAGATGCAAACCTTGTCGGGTTTGTACCGTTCAACATGCCTCGTCTGAGGCGATTGCTGAGGTGTCAAGCCAAGCTGAGAAAGCCGAGGCAGGCAAACCATCCTTGGACTCCGCAATGCATATGTACAGGTCCAGGGAGTGAGCACGCCCTCTCAGACAAAAATGCCGTATTAAACTAGCTTGTATAATGGGAAATTCATTATACAAGTATTCCCATTAAATCACTAAAAATCCGTAACTTCACATAGACTCCTCCGAATTTGGAACCAACTCCGTTGTGCTGAGGCCAAAATCCTGCACATTTTTCGCTTCAGCTAACATTGAGTAATCAAATTCGTCCAACCACCTTATCATACGCATAACATAATCAATCGTGAGTATACTTGTATTTAGGTATTTACTTTGTTTGGAAAAAAACAAAAACTTGATCTTAAAGGAAAATTTGAAAATTTTGTGTATTTTTTCCTTTAATTTTTACATATATGAATGTTTTATTTGATTCGCATGCACGTTTTTACATTTTTTTGTTTCATTCTATAACTAAGCGATGTAATGTTGGGAGATTTTGACATGTATACCGGTTTTTGCAAGAATATAGATTCTGCTAAATTTGCATTCGTGGGATGTGCCTGATGAAGGAAGAGTGGTGGGTTGGTGCATTGTGGGCGTCTGGGTGCTTGATGTATTTCAATGTCTGCTAGGAGGTCAGAAAGCGGACCTGAGTTTGATCAAAAGCTAGATCTTAACATGTCTTGCTCTTAGCGACTTGTTACGACCACGGGAGAAAAAAGAAAGTCTTACTCCTAGCGACGCTCGAGGGCCACGACGTGTGAAATACGCGTTTGCACGGGGGTGCTTTTAGATCGTTGGCTCTGTTCGGGCCGCTCGCCCTCGAGGGGCACGTTAGAATCAGACCCAAACCGTGGGCTGTAGACGTAAAAGTCTCCTATTCTATTCATTTTCGGGAATCTCGTCGACTACCTTTGCCGCTGCTGGCAACGGGCGAATTAGCCGAAGTTTTTCGCCCACCCATAACATTTTTCACCCACATGCCCTCGTGGCTGGCTTTGGGTGAACGTGGCCGTTAAGGGTGATGAACCCATCGGCGGTAAGGCGCCTGTCCACCGGAGACCTGGGGAAGGTCCGGTGTCCTGCCGCCTCCGCGTAATGGCGCCCTCGTTGGAGTCGAAGCGGACACCGTCGCCGCCGCCCCCCGCAAAGGAGAGTGCGAAGGGTACAATTCACCCTCTTTTTGCGCGCGAAAGTTCTGGAGTCTCCGTTCGTGACGTCACCGTCGAGGGTGGGCGAATGAGGATTCGCCACTCGCCGTTTCCCAGCCGCGGCCCTTGTACCTGTTGCCTGTCGTATGCGGGTCGTGGCTCATGCCAGGTTACATGAAAACGGTGCATGCACCGATGTCGGCTGATGTCTAGCTAGGAAATGTTCAGGCTGTCCAGAGTCTTCCGTGGCCGCCCAAGACCGCTCAAGAGCAGCGGTGCGGAATGCACAGCTCTGCATTATCGCTTCAGACGACATATAGCATGCACGAATCCACTGCTGTGCAGTCACAACTCGGCCTGATCGCCCCTATTTGCTGGTGTTACTTTTTGCATTGGTGGCCCTCGCGATCACTTTGATTCGCTCCAGCACCAGTATGGCCCCCTCTGCTTCAGCCCGCGGGGGCCGCAGTGTCAGCTCGGCGATGCTGCTGCCTTAGGATCTGCGGCTCGTCCTCCTGCTCGTCGCACTCCTCCCGAGTGCTGGCGCGCGCTTCTGGCAGTCGACGACTGACAGTACCTCGGACGGCGACCTCGATCCTGCCCAATGCCGGCCTGGCCAACTCATGACTGGCTTCTACTGCACAGGCAGCTACTGCGACAACATCTATCTGCAGTGCGCCAACGCTAGGGTGAACCTCGTTGAACCTACCGGCCCGTGCCCGTCGTGCCA